>JABUQX010034543.1:25000-42500 GCA_015478945.1 Trachelipus rathkii | reverse complement strand
GGTGATGTCGCCTTGAAGGGGGCTCGGTGCTTTAAACTGTTCTTGAACCACTTTTTTGGTTGGGGGATAGCTCAGTGGTAAAGCATCGGGTATTTTTCCTCATTTCGCAACACGTGGTGGTTCAATCCCGGAGAGGGCAGTAATTCTTTATTTCATTATATGTTTCTTTGTTTAAGACTTTGTTTATAATTAAAATGGATTATGCATATTTAAACAATTCTACAATTTTATTGAGAACGTTGGGAGGGATGGGGGAAAAGTGCTTGTACAACTCTGGTGATTGTCTGCCTCATTTGTTATGGGATGGCGTCTGGTTGCTTTTATAAGGTGTCTTATGTTTTTGACTCCAAGCTTTCTTTTGTGGGTTGTGGGGATGTTTTCAGTTTGGCAAACTATGATCTGTGGTTTATATTCCTTCATTTTCGCAACATCGCGGGTGTGTTTGTATGCCGGAGATAGGCAAGTAATTTTTTATCTTCCCATTATATTTTCTTATTTTATAAAATTTCGCTATTTATATTATATGTATATTTGTGATATTGTTTATTATTATATTAGATGATTGGTAGGTATAGATATAGTATATATGATAAATATTATTAATTTAATTTTAATAATATATAATAACATAATATAATTATATAAATTATATATACTATAATATTATATTATATATATATTACTATACTAACATATATTAAAAATAATATATATATAATTCATAAAGTATAAATTAAATATAAAAAAAAATAAAACAATATATATATAAAAATAATACATATCAAAAAACATATATATATATATATATATATATAATACTATAATATATATATATAAAATATAATATCATAAATTATAGTATATATTAATACTACTAATATCATAACATTTTTTTATATGTTCTCACTATCCAGATTGAGCGAGAGTGAGCAGTGTACCAGATAGACATACACGGCGAAAAAGTAGAAGAACATGACCCAATCGAAGAGAAAGCTCCCCTTTCCTCATATCATATACCCCAAGATGAGAGCTAGTCGCAGTCAGAAAATCCACCCTGAGGTTTCACTGTGGTATCTCGTCAATGTGGGGTTCATTCCCGGGGCAAGGCTGCTGAGCCGGCCAATTTTTTAACGGCTCCGGCTCCGGCTCCGGCTCCGGCTCCGGCTCCATCATTTTCAAATTAGCCGGCTAAGACTCCGGTTCCATTTAGAAATATGAAATCATTAATTTTCTGTTACAAAATTTTTATGTATGATGAAATTGAATGTTTTTTAATGACATCTTTATTAACTTAGAACTAAAATCTTAGAAAATATTTTATAGAAAATAAGATTTTTAAGAAATACAAAAATAGAATTTTCACTTCCTTCCTAAATTTTAATATGCTGTAATTCCTCTTTGAAAGATGAGCTGCCTGTACATTTGCGGAATATATTTTTATTAAAGATTTTTTTTTTGTTTTGTTTTTTTTTTTAACGAAAAAAACTAATTTTGGTTTCATCTATAAGTTGTAAAAATAATTCTCTTTGATTATGAGCTTTCTGAACATATATAATATAAATTTTTTCAAAACAAATTTTCTTCCTAAATTTTAATATACTGTAATTCCTCTTTGAAAGATGAGCTGCCTGTACATTTGCGGAATATATTTTTATTAAAAAGATTTTTTTTTTTTTTTGTTTTTTTTTTACGAAAAAAATATATTTCGGTTTCATCCTAAAGTTTAAAATAATTCCTCTTTGAATTATGAGCTGTCTGAACATATATAATATACATTTTTTCAAAACAAATTTTCTTCCTAAATTTTAATATACTGTAATTCCTCTTTGAACGATGAGCTGCCTGTACATTTGCGGAATATATTTTTATTAAAAGTTTATATTTTTTTTTAACGAACAAATTATATTTCGGTTTCATACTAAAGTTTAAAATAATTCCTCTTTGAATTATGAGCTGTCTGAACATATATAATATATATTTTTTCAAAACACATTTTTTAGTAAAAATATAATTCACTTTCTTCCTACATTTAAAAACAATTTCTCTTTGAATAGCCTGAGCATATGTTAAATTTATTAAAAACAATTGTTTATTAAAAATAAAACTTCTTCAATAAAATCCTCCTTTAACGATGTCCTTAGATCCAATTTTAATTATTTTTTGAAAGCAGAAATAAGCTCTCAAATATCACTTGAACTACGGAGGACAAGCAATGCATAATATGTGTACGCAATCATCTGAACCAAATTTCATAGCATTAAGCAATTGAATTCGCCTCTTATAATGTTAACTATGCTTCTCGGATCGATTATTCTTATATTCATCGTAATGCCATTATACTGGAATACTTTACTTTATGTCAATTGTATCTAGAGGGATATTTTAGGTTGAAGGTCATTTACTGATAGATTGTCTTTTTTCAATAGCTTTACTGCATGCACCAATTTACATGGGTCAAAAGAAGCAAGCGATTTTCTTGTTTTTTTTTTCTTTGTAATTGTTTTTTATTATTTTGCTAATTTATATTGTTTTTTTATTTATCTAGAGCTAATTTCATTACTACTAGTCTAATGAATAGTTTTTCCCCATAATTGAACTATAGTAATAACTTGAGTTTAAATGTTTTTAAATTAAACAAGATTGTTTTTTTGTATTTTTTTTGTAGTGCAGAGTTGGAGGAGAGAAATCTTAAATGAAAGTAGTGGCAAACATTGCTATCACTTAGTGCTAATATGACTTAAAACTCAATAGTACAATAGTAACAAGCTGCATGTCTTGCACAGTGCAGTTATACCTAAAAACATTATTTCAATGGATATTAATAAAGAAATTAACTTTAAATATTAAATGAATATGTAAAGCAGTAAAATAATATATTATAATGTAAAAAAAAAGGTGTCCAAAAAAAGTTTTTTTTTTTACAACCTACTTGTACTACCGCTCAGACCCGCCAGAGGACGGCCTTAAAGAAATAGAGGGGGGGGGTTAAGTCTCACAGTATGAATCTTCAGTCACTTCCATTAAAGGATTTCGCACTGTCATTGGGATTAGTATCTTCCTTCCATCTGACTTCTAAACTGTTTTTCACAAAATTAATTATGTAAGAAAGGTTTTCCACTTCATTGGTTTCCCATGTTAGTCTTCTAGAGTTAATAAAAGCTGAATTTGAAGATAGGGTTTCCAGACTTGTCGCCATGTTGAATTTCTAACACACAAGGGCAATGGTATGTAATCCAGAGGGTGTTATTTTCTATGATTCGACATTCTGAAGTCCAAAATTATTCTTCTCCTGAAAAACAAGACCAGTTTATGTTAATGTCCCTTTTTAAATTTTATTCCTTATTTTCTTCTCTCTTCTCGTCCTATTGTCCATTCTTCTTTTTAGCACATGCAATAATTCTTGACGATGCCTAATTAATAAATAATATATATACATATAATATTATATACTACATATATATAAAAATAATCTATAATATAAAAATATATAATATAATATATATATATAGTTATATTATATATACATATTAAGTATATAAATCTAATATATATAATATAATACTATAGTATATATTATATATAATAGCTTTCCATCTTACTTAATGGCATCGGGCACTGGTCTCAAAAAAAAAAAAAAACCCAGAGGGGAGCAGAAAGGGGTGGGGGGGGGGGAGGGGGAGTCCTTGGATGATGAACCTGTCTCGTATCGACAATTTTCCTGATCAATGGAATACGTCCTTCATAAAAGAACTTAAGAGATACAAAAAGTCTTTAACGTTGGGTGACCAAGACCTTCTCAACATTGTTTTTAGTAGGGTATGTTATTTTTATATCTATTGAAAGACATAAGAATGACGGCAATGTTTCATATGTATAGACAGATAACACTGCTGGGTACCCCATAAATTAAGTTTGACCATTTTACCGTTACGGTTTGTAAAATTTCGATTCCAAAATATTTATTTTCCATTTTAATAAAATTGAAGTTGCTATTTAGCCCTGTAAGAAATTAGTAAGTAAAAGGCGATAAGTTATGGTGTTAATATATAATCTTTACACTTTAAGCCTCGACACTGTTTTTGTCTGCCGCTTATTAAATAACTATAGAGAGGGACGATTAGCAAAACCGTATTGCTGTTACGGCGTTACATACGTGTTTCTGTAACTCTGTATATATATATATAAATATATATAATATAATACATAATATATAAATCATATATATAATATATAACTATATATATATAATATCATATACTTATATATATATATATAATATGCACAGAAACCGTATTTGGTATACGAACTGGGATGCGAGTGGAACTTTTGTGGACAATTTTGTGACGTATTTCAAATTCCTTGCAGGAGGGCTGAAAAGTATGGAATAGCCTTACTCCATGGCACGCAAATACGCATACTATTTCTGGCAGCTTGGGGTAAAATTTTCTAAAACTTTCATTATATTAAAATAGAATACATAGAGCAAATTTTTTTTCATCCCATCAAAATATTAAAAATAAATATATAAATCGAAAAAAATATCACAAATGCTATACATATATATATATCATATATATCGTAATTATATTCACCATCTATAAAACATTTGAAATACTATATATATATATATTTATATATATGTAATAAATATATAGATAGTAATATATATATATAATATTATAATATATATATATATATATATATACAGGTAGTGTACGAAAACTGGAGATTACTCTATGGGTTCTTCACTGAAGAATTTGTGGTTTAAAATGGAACAAAGAGATGCGTCTAAGTGAAAAAATGAAATGTGGCTTGTCCAATTACATAACGGCATTCACAAAATGGCCGAGGGAAAATTTATAGATTTTTCCCTTTTAAATTTCTAGTATTTGTTTAAAAAATTAAATTTGCAAAATTATTTCACCATTTTGTTTTTATTAGTTATTAAAACTAAAAACATTATTATTATATCATAATCATCAACACCCAGTAAGGACTTTCGTCCTGTCAGTGGGACCCTTCGAGAAAGGTCCTTGGGAACAACTAATCCGCTGGCTGGCCAAGCCTACGCGGAACGCGCGATTTAATTTCTCTTTGGAGCAAAGCACACCACAATGTATCATAGCGTCTGAGTGGGCGAAGCATAGAGTTATAGAAATAGTCACATTCTCCGCATCAACCCAGTCTCGAACCTGGCCCCCCTCGCTTGCTAAGCGAGTGCTCTACCACTGAGCTAGGAGCGCTCTATTTTATTATTATTATTATTATTATTATTATTATTATTATTATTATTATTATTATTATTATTATTATTATTATTATTATTATTATTATTATTATTATTATTATTATTATTATTATTATTATTAATTATTACATTTTTTAAAATTTAACATTTTCAATGCTTCTCTATTAATAATAATATTATAATAATAATAATAATAATTTCATATATCTTATTATTATTATTATTATATTATTATCAATATATATATTATTATCATAATATATATATATATTCATATATCATATATCTATTAATTATTATTAATAGTATTATTATTAATTACTATTGTAATAATTATTACATTGCTTGTCAATGTTTACTATTAAATTATTATTATTATTATTATTATTATTATTATTTGGTTCATCGGAATAATTGACGGAGTGAAGGGTGGTCCCAGCTCTACCAGTAAACTGTATTATACCCCAACCGCGATTGCACCTAACACGCACACTACCTGGTACTCAATACAATCGTGTCTAGCATGAGTGAATGGTCGTAAATTACCGTAAGTTTTAAGAAGCGGGGCCGTACCCACCTATCGATTAGGTCATAGGAAAAGAAACTGTAAATTAATTCGTTGATTATTGTTCAAGCTCTCTTGTTTGATCTATTAATAAATAAATATTAGGATTCCTTTAATGAATGAAAATTATAACAAAAATTTTGCGAAGCTACCGTAAATTATTATTTTTTGTCGATTACAGATATTAAACTATTTTAATAATTGTGTAGTGTTAAATTCCTTTGCCCTTACCCCAGGGAGTTTATACGACTTTAAAACAAAATAAGTATTTTGCTATTATAAAAAATCTCTTATAGATTAAGGAGATCTATTAAGACAATTAACAACATTGCAATTCAAAACTGCACGTAATGCATAGATCGTCATTATGCATGAGAGAACCTGCTTATTACGAAATGATGAAGGCAACAACCTGAGCAGATAGAAAGAGCTGGAAGCACAAAACGGAATTAGAACAACGGGATCGGCATATTGATGCTTATAGTTAATAATTTAATGTAACGAAAACTCCCAAGATAATCTGATTCTACAATTTCGAGATGGAAAAAAAGAACGATATTAACTTATTGTATCAACGACTTAGAACTGTAGAATTGTTAAAATTGACACGTAAGGTAATAATACTTGCAATTTAATTAAACCACGCATATTTAGATATAAAGTATGACCCTCAGGTAATATGATCAAAGTTAATCTTAAAAAAAATTGAAGTTAATTTCAAATAACTTCAAATATGCAAATCAGGTTAGGTACATGAAAGAATGACCTCCACAAATGTTATTTTAAATCAAGGTTCAAAGTTAGGTGAAGCAAATGCAATACGATACACAAGTTGTAAAGAGTAACACCCATACGAGGATGCACAGGAGTGGTTAAAGCATGATGCATATAAGAGATGCACGGCAGTGGCAAAAGCGTGACAACTATACGAGATGCACGACAGTGGTAAGGGTGTGACACCAATATAAGTTGCACGACAGTGGTAAAAGCGCGATACCAATACGAGACGTACGGCAGTGGTAAAAGCGTGACACCTAAACGAGATGCACTGTAGTGGTAAAAGCTTGACACCAATATGAGATGCACGGCAGTGGTAAAAACATGATACCTATACGAGATGCAGGCAGTTGTAAAGGCGTGACACAAATATGAATTGCACGGCAGTGGTAAAAGCTATTTAAGTTATGTAAATGTTATCGGTAATTATAATTATACAAGAAATTGCTATTATATATTTTTTTTTAATTAATTATGGAATCAATTATTAAAAGGAGAATTATAAATATTTTTTTAGATTGTGAACTGTGATTACAAAAATTTTGTGAAAGTTTTAAGGCCAGCATCAGCTGACTACACTAGATAATTCTTTAGAAACTACTGTTCAAAAAAATTTACATTGTAAAAGAAATAATCATTTCATTCAAATATAGTTATAACATTAAATTTACAGAATTTAACATTAATAATTGTAAATGAAATTGTGTGTTACTAACAATTAAATATATAATAATAATTGAAAAATAATCAATGACTGACCCAGTCCATTTATTTGGTTTGTAAAATTAAATGTTAAAACAATAGACGATACCAGGCTACGGTTGATAATAATGTTAGTCAGTCCACACAAATATATACTGTTAACCATCTAAAAGAAAACGAAGTTTGTGAAAGCGAAAGTAATTTTATATGAGCGAAATTGTAAGAAACTTAACATTAATTTTTAAAACTCCCATTAACAAATTAATGTCTCTAAATACTACAACAAAATTCTCAAAATCTAAGATTTATTATTATTATTATTATTATTATTATTATTATTATTATTATTATTATTATTATTATTATTATTATTATTATTATTATTATTATTATTATTTTATTATTATTATTATTTGATTATTTATTATTATTATTATTATTATTATTATTATTATATATTTATATTAATTATTATATTATTATTAATTATAAAATTATATTAACAATAATAATGTTCTATTTAAAACAATATTATTATTATTATTATTATTTTATTATTATTATTATTATTATTATTATTATTATTATTATTATTATTATTATTATTATTATTATTATTATTATTATTATTATTATTTTACTCATAATTAATTTAATTAATATATATATATTACCATTATATATTATTATTATATTATTATTATTATTAATTTATTAATAATTATATTATTATTATATATTATTATATTATATAAATATATATATTAATTATTATTTTAAATATGTAAATTATTATTAATTAATTTATTATATTATTATTAAATAGTGAAAGTGTGATCGAGATAACTCTGGCAACTAAACGAGGGATATATCAATAAGACCGATTATTAATATATGATATATTATATCACTATATTTTGCTAATATTATCTATCGAGTTTCAGATATCGATACAAAAATTTCAAATGATCGATTTTCAAGGTTTTTTATTGATTCAGTATATTTTATCAATTATAGGGTAATTAATGTAATATAAATAAGCAAACAACTACGCACTACTTGTAAACAAAACGCACGTTGAATTCATTCAATGGATCAATCTAAAAGAGCATGTAAATATTTCAAATAAATTTTCCTTAAGAGGATAGGAAGAATAAGAAACATAAAAGTGGAAAACAATAGCTAACTTTTCTTCTTTCTACTGCAACACCGATCGCTGAATTCTTTTAATTCGGGCAAGAGAGTGAAAACAGGAAACATCAGTTCGAGCCATTGAGGAGAATTGTTTATTTGTTCACAGATTTCAAAGTTTCAAGAACTGAACATAAAGCTATCAAATCCGTGGGGACGATCAAA
Source organism: Trachelipus rathkii (assembly GCA_015478945.1). Taxonomy (NCBI): domain Eukaryota; kingdom Metazoa; phylum Arthropoda; class Malacostraca; order Isopoda; family Trachelipodidae; genus Trachelipus; species Trachelipus rathkii. The sequence goes on along the minus strand of JABUQX010034543.1, from coordinate 33,852 downwards.
ACAATTCAAGAACCCTAAACTGGGACACTGCTTTCACAATTAATTCGTAATCCTACTTACTTAGCGCTAATTGTAAAGAATTTAACCAATTCTCACAATAAACAGAAGCTCTATATTAATTGAGAAAGTGGCTCAGAGGAAATTAGTCTAATGTGCACAGAAAGGATGAGATCAGTTCCCTAGCTATCTAACTAAAAGGAAAAAAGAAAGGATAACTAAATGAAAAAAGGCTGAGAAATTCCTATTACCTGAAAAGGAAATTGACAAATAAAAAATGCCTAAACATAGCTCCCTGAGATTTCACAACAAATTTCTAAGCTCAGTAGTTAAGAATAAAAAAAATTCTTACCATAAAAAATATCACAAGAAAAAAAGCACTGATTTCCGGTCTCTTTCAAATTAAAAAAACGTTAAAAAGACTCTACTATAACGAAAATGCTTTCTAACGTAAGTTTGCATTAGAAGAATAGAAACTATGCAAGTTAATTTGTATTTTAGATCGCTTATAATTAATAAATCTTGTAGAAAATCTCGAAGTTCTCGTAGAAGTGTCAGAGGAAAAACAGATAAAAAATGGAAGAGCTAAAAAGACTGAACTCACCAGAGTGACCACTGGGATAATGAAAGATATCAAAAGTGCGGGAGAACTGATTTTATACCCCCTAAAACTTAATAAAAATCGATTATTACATGCAACAATTGTTTAAACTACAAAAATGTAACTAAAACTTGAACAATCGACAGAAACTTTTAAAAGTTAGAATACTGACTTTCAATATCTGTAAATAAATGTTTTTAATACACGAAAACAAACAACATGTTGCTATTCAACCCAAAGGTATTTTTACTGATGTTTATAAGTCTAACTGCCTTTTAAGTTAGGTAAATGGTAACATCAGGTTTTGCCCCACTTAACTCTATTCTTGGAATGGTTAACACAAGTCTTTGTTTAATGGTATTAATCTTGGTTTAGTTATTACTAAAGAACAATTTATCTCATCATATTTTCCTATAAATCTTATGCAAGCTACTGCAGCATTTGCAATTTGTGAACCATCTGAAAAGCAATGTATTTCAATACTTTTGTACTTCAAACAGTTTGGGTTGTATGGTCTTGATATTTGAAAATCATTCAACTTATGAATGTTAATTACCTATTTTATGTTTTTTTTTGTATATATTAGAATTTCCTCATCCCAGGCTATTTTTTTTGTCACATAATGTTTGTAATATTTTTTTTGCTGGCACAAGTATTGGACTAATGATTCCTAATAGGCCATATATTGGAAATAAGCAACTATTGAATGCCCCACTAATCAAGAGAGGCATTCATATGCAACTATGAATGCCTCTCTTGATTAGTTCTTTATGATCTATATATATCCTACAATTTAGAACATTTTCAGGATCCCAATTTAAACCTAATGCTTTTTGGATAGACAGTTTATCCAAAGACAAATTTTTTTCTTTAAAATTTTTGCTCAAGTATTCATTGTCAATATTTTCAATAAAACTCCTAGAATTACTTGCAACTGCATGAAGTTTGAACCCACTAATTTTTAAAGTTTCTATCTTACCTTTTAGAAACTCAATATAGCTTCTTTAACGAACACAGACTTCAAGCAGTCATTACATTTAAATTTTCTCAATGAAATAGTAGAGCTTTGCTATGTCACTAAATTTCTATGCTTCTTTTATATCTGTAGTTTGCTTTTAAACATAGTTGGTTATTGAAGGAGAACTTACGCTATCAAATATATGTCCTTTGGCTATATAGCTCTGGAACTTTCTCTAAATCTCCATTTGGGAACCATAAGAAACGCAAATAGTTTCTATTTTATTTAAGCACTTAGATTTGATAGAATATTTGTTTAACATCTGCTGTAAAAGCAAATTTCTCATATCTAAACCTTGAAGATTAGAAATGAAGTCATGACCAGTTAGTAGACTATTATTTAATGAAATACCACTATATGTTAAGGCAGCATTAAACAGCTCCCTCAATCTCTCTTTTTGCAGATGAATAACGCTATGATGCGTTAGATGAAACCTCTCAGTATTTAAAAGTTTATCTTTCTCTACTGTAAAATCAAGTTTTAACATTTCGTCTATATTCTCTTTGTATTTTGCAAAATATTCTTCTTTTTTTAAAAATTTATTTATCAATGAAAATAGTCTACCTAATGCTTTAGTTAGCTTTTGTTATTTGCATATTGTAGATTCTCACTTTTGAATGGTAAACCTATCTGAAATTTACGTGTGGTTGTTCCTTGCAATGTATTTTCAAAACTTTCTTTCCATTTTAAATCCTCAATACCTTCACATATTTATTCTGAATTCTTTTCAAGAAAACTCTCCAAGCAAATATTTTTCTTTAGAATGTTTTTGATTGTTTTCTATGATTTGAAATCTCTGTAGCATCTTTAAAGTTCCATATGACATTGCTGGAATTACCTTCTGAGTAATTTCCTTGTATTGGCAAACTAAACTTATATTTACTGCTAAAGGATAATTGTTAAGGCCCTTCTCAATTTCAGGGTTTCAACAACTTACATTTGTTCATCCCTACTAAAAGCTCTATTTTTGTTTCAACATATTTAAATGGAAAATGTTGTAAATTAAGTCCAAATTCATGTGACAATCTATATAGAGGAGGCATGCAGTTATCGTTTGGTAAGATGGCATAGTCTTTTACACACTTAGATGGTTAAAACTAATTAGAGTTTCAACTTTACATGTCAACATATATCAAAAATATTATAAATTGTTCAAGATACGATGTGGTCTATTTAATATTTTGGCCAAGCATTGGTAGGGCTGTCAATGTCCTTTGAGCGTTATCCAATTATTTTCATACCTTAATTCTGAAGAAAGTTAAGATCAATAAAGCAAGAAGTAGAATAAGTACACAAGCCCATAATACTGTTCACTTATTTTGTTCTTTCATTGTAAATTTAAAACAAATTTTCTATTTTTTAACAGTTTTTCTTTGTGGTTATAAAAATTTTTTATTGCACCACCAACATCTACATTCAAATATCATATATTAAGTATCTTAACATCAAACAAAGACTATAATTATATTACCCTTCAAAAAATAATAAGCCTAATATAGTGCATAGTATAACCCAAAATGGTAATTATAAATATAGATACTTAATATATTAAGCACGAACGTAGCTTATTATAATATTATTAAAATAATAAAAATAATATCAAAAGAATATACATATATAACAAAAGCATGAAACCAAAATGCCTGATACTTATGGTATTTCAATTTATTATAATGCACCAAATATGGTTATATAAATTATCTTAGGGAATAATTAGTATATAAAACAAGCATAATTATTAAATCAAAATATAAAACCACAGTGGTCATATATGTTATAATCATAATATAATTCAGGGAAAATATAGCAGGTTGTTAAAATTTGGCTTTTATAAAACTTAACATATTATTAAAAATAAACATTAAAAAAAAAAAAAGGTTAATTTATGGTATTATTAATATACCACCAAAACACCATGAATACTGAATAATTAATATGTAATAATTTAATTACACCTAAATACATAATATAATACAAAAAAAAAAGCCATATATGGTATTAATATACCTCAAATACCTACACGTTCAAATTATAATAAATAATTAAATTAATTTGAGAATATATTACATTATATTAATTATTAATTATTATTATATTATTATTAATATATTTTATAATTATTAATTATTCGTATTATTATATTATATCTATATATATTATTATTATTAATATTAATTATCTTATTAATTGCTATTTATTATATTGAACTTAGTTAGAATCTGACTAATATTTGAGAAATTCAACTTTTATGGAGAGTGAAAAAAAAAATAAGAATGTTCGGCGAATAAAATCAAATCGTTATGTAAACGAGAATATTTAACCTCTTTCTGTAAATTTGGAATGTTCTTATTGCAAGTCTTCATACTGATATAAAAAGATAACATGTTAAATGATAATATACTATATATATATATATATATATATATATATATATATAATATCTTATATGTTATATATAATATTACTCTCTATATATATATATATATATATATATAATATAATATATATATATATATATATGATTATATATATATCATATATATATAATAAAACCTATAATATATATATACTAACATATAATAATACTATCACTACTATAATATATACATATCTAATAATTAAATATATATATATATTAGTATATATTATATATATATGCAACACTGAAGGAATTATCAAGGATAATAATTATATGTTGTGTAACAAAGCGGGTTGTTAGTAGTGGCAAAAGTAGTATGTAGGTGTGCCAAAGAGGAAGAATAGAAAATAAGTAACAGTGTGAGTGATGCGAATGAAGAGGTGATGCAAGCTGTAAAACTAAAAAGAAGAGTGGTTAATTTACTAAAAGCAATGATAAGGATTCAAGAAAGATGTTTGGAATTATATAAGGAGGAAAATCAACATAGAAGATGACGCGTAGGAGGAAAAAGAGGATAAAAAATGAACAGTTTGGAAGGAAGATGAATGTTGAGATTTACAAGGGATAGCGAGCTCCTTCTGGAGGAAGCACGAAGCGTAAAGAGCTAGAGAATAGAGCATATGCTTGAATTAATGCAAAAAGGAAGGAGCTTTCGTAATGAATGAAAAATGGATGTGAAAATGAAAATTGTGACGATGGAAACTTCGAACAAAATCTAGCAATACGATTGGTGTAATCAAGACTTGACAGTGAAGTTTGTGTGGTTTGATGGTACTGCAAGATAGGAATAGGTTATTTTGGGGCTGAGGTCTTAGTAAGGAAGAGTAATGGTAAGTGAGAAGATGAAGATGATCGGCAAATCTTGCAGGTAAGATGAAATTACTGGCGGTGAAAATGATCAAGAACGGAGGCGAGGTGGTGATTGATTGGACTTAGTTGTGTAACAAAGCGTTTATAGACTGTATAGTTCCGAGGGATTAGAGGAAAGCAGTAATAGTACCCTTATATAAGAGTAAAGGGGATAAGGCGTGTAACTGTAGGAAATTATAGGGGAATTTTAGTTTATTTAGAGTATTTGTTAGGGATATATATTCTGGTTATTTTGGTCGAAAGAGTACGTCGAGTGACTGGAAAACTGATTGGTGAAAAACAAAGTACCTTTAGAAGTGGTAGAGGATATGTGAATCAAATCTTTACATTGATATATGCTGGTATTTTGGTCGAAAGATTTCGTTGAGTGACAGAGGGACTGATTGGTGAAGCAACAAAGTACGTTAGAATCGGTAGAGGTGTGTGAATAATCTTTACATCTGAAACAAATGATTGCATAACAGACCAAGAAATGAAGAGAGAAGAAGAATAAATTGTATTTAGGTTTCATGGATTTGCAACTGGATTCAATGTAGGGTTCATCTCTTGGCACAGGTGGGCCACAACCATACTCCCTCACAAAACGTCGCCAATCACTCCTACTATGCACCTTTCTTCCCGCCTCAGCCAAACTCACATTCCTCTCCTCCAGGCATTCCTTTACTGACTCAAACCATCTTTTCTTCGGTCTCCCAGCCGGTAAATTCCCAACACACTCACCACTATGCATCCTCTTAACCAACCGACTATCATCCATCCTTTACAATGACCAAATCATTTCAATGTGCTTTCATTTATTCTCTCATTTACTCCTTTCTTCACACCACACAACTCCCAAATGCGTTCATTGTTCATTTTATCAATTCTTCTCAAACCTAATACGCCCCAAAGATTGCCTATCTGAACACATTAACTTTAGATCTATACCCCTTATTCCAGACCATAGTTTCATTACTATACATTAACAAAGGTAACAACATACCCTCATGTAAGACTCCAGTTCACTGAAGACTTAATCCCTTTACTCAAATTTTCTATTTTTTAACATTTTTCTTTGTGGTTTATAAAACATTTTTATTGACACAAAATTACATTCAAATATTATATTAGTATCTTAACACTCAAACAAGATATAATATAATAAACTTAAAAAATTCAGCCTAAGTAGTGCATAGTATAAACCCATATATGGTATTATAATATAGTATAATATAATAGCACAACGATTTAATTGCCAGCCAGCCACCATATCCTACCATTTCCAAACCAATTTCCTAGCTCAAACTACGCCTGCGGATATCATCTGTTCTCCTTTCCATCCCAAGCATAATCATAATTTCTGAACATATTGATCAAAACTGACACACTTGTTCCAAGATTGCACACCCAGTCCAACCTTAATCACACCAAGAAAAACACTATCCACCATGTCACTACAACACCCAACTACCAACAGCATTACTTCTACACCCACCTTTCAAATTCAAACCCTCTTTTCACACCCTGGCAATCCAGCTCTAACAGCTACAGCTCTCCAAAACTCTCTTCAAGATCTCGCAACAACGCCAAATCAATCTGCAATCATAATGGCACATAGGGCATCTCCATCTTCTATTCCATTCCCATTCATATTCTACAACACCTTTCCCTGACTTACCCTGGCTACCCATCTATAATTCTTTCATAACCCCAATCCATATGCAAATCTAGAATAAACTAAAGGAGAACATAACCACATCCTGCCTCAAGCTAGTATTAAATATTAAAAGCAAATCACTGTCAACATTCCTTTCTGTTATCTAAATAACACACATCACTGGTTCAAACATCCACTTTAAGATTCCATCAGAAGGCCTTACCCAAAGACCACTATAATCACTAACACCTGCCATCAGAAGCCTCCCTAATATACATCTCTAGCTCACGAGCAACTGTATTGACAAATCATAAATCCTAAATACAATTTATTTTCTCTCGCTACTTCATTTCTCACGAATTCAATTATGTACTTTCAAATGTACTAAGATAATTGCTCGATCACCACACAACTACCACTCATACCATTCTAACAAAGGGTACTTTTCTTCACACCATCAGTCCTCTGTCACTCGACGGCACTCTTTCGACAAAACGATTACCAGCATAATATCGTTGGGGTTTGAAGGAAGTCTGTAAAAAAGGAAAGAAAGAGGGTTATGAACGTAAATGTAGACATAAGCCAAAAACTAACGCAAGTGTGTACACATGCTAGAGTTAGTGAGGAGGAGATCCGCAGTTGGTGAAGTGTGAAGAAGTGTTAGATGGTGAACAACTGGAACAAGGGTCTAAGTTTGTTTCCCTAATGTTTTATTATTATTATTATTATTATTATTATTATTATTATTATTGATTATTATTTTATTATTTATTATTAATTATTATTATTATTTATTATTTATTATTATTAGTTATTATTATTTTATTATTAGTTGATCTCCAGGGTGATAACATTCTAACAATACGCTGTTTCTTGGACCTACATCGATCCCTTTCAGCAATTCTTTCACTACATCAACCATTAAACTTCTTACAGTCGAGGGCAAAGGTTAATTAAGGACGACTATGGCATATTTTTCAAGTGACAGGTCATTAGAGAATAGTTTGAACGGTGAGAAATGATGTGGGAAAATCACAAAGGATAAAATTATTGACTTTGAAACTAAATATTTTCAAAATGTTTTTCCAATATTTTCTTATAATTAAAAATAGTTCGAGTCATTTGAAATTGTAGACAAAATTTTAAATTAGTTTTATGTATTAAATTAATAATAATCATAAATTAAAACTAAATAATAATATAATCAATAATACAATTAATAATAAATCATAATAAAATATAATATATAATCAAATAATAATAATAAAATAATATACAGATATAATAATAATAATACTTAAATAATACTAAATAACTAAATAATACATCAAAATAATAATAAATAATAATAATAATAATAATAATAATCAATTCAATAATAAATAATTTCAATAATAATATAAATAATAATGTAAATAATAATTACATAAAATCATAATAATAATTCATAAAAATAATATACTCAACAATAAATAATAATTAATAATACAATAATAATAATAAATAATAATAAATAAATAATACATAAATAATACTATAAATAATAAATAATATTAAACAAATAATAATAAATAATAAAAATAATAATAATATTAACTAATAAATATAATTATAATATTAATAATAATAATGAATAATAAATAATAATAATAATAATAAAATAAAATAATATAATAATAATAATAATAAATAATAAATAATACTTTAATACATAATAAAAAATAATAAATAATTAATAATCAATAATAAATATAATATAATAAGCTCAATAATAACATAAATACATAATAATAATAATTTTCTTACCAACATACTCGATACAACAAAATAAACTATTATAGTTATTTAAATACTAATTTAAATTAACTATAGTTTATTTTTATATTTATTTAGTTTGATTTCATCTATTTCTTATATACTAACTTAATTTTTGAAAATTAAATATTACCTATATTTTTTAATATATTCTTATTTATTATTCAAGGGTATAAAAATTACTTACTAAATAATAATAAATATTCTACAAATTGCTAGAACAAAATTAATACGTCAAGTCACGCAGTGAATTTTTTCAATCTGGATTTTATATATAGCATATTTAAATGATGTATTCAGTTTTAGTATATATATTTATATTATTTTTATTAATTATATTTTATAATTTATGTATTATAATACTTTTAATAAATATATCAATACATATATTATTTATTATGATGTATATCAGTTATATATATAATATATCAACAAAACGTCATACATGGAATTATCAAAACACTAATACTAAAAAATAGAAAATTAGTTGTCCACT
>JABUQX010034543.1:0-17500 GCA_015478945.1 Trachelipus rathkii | reverse complement strand
TCCTCAATTCTACTTTTTCGTTCTGCTCTTGTAAGAGAAAATGCTGTAACAAGTAAGGCACGGAAACCGAACGGATTGCCAACTTTCAAACTGTGGAGTAATGTAGCTGTTATGGTTTTTCACTGCCCTTTCGATCTCATAGCGACTATTTCTCGGATAACAACTTTGGTAGCATACGTAGGGCCCTGGCAAATCTTTCTCCCAACTCTTGGTTCTACTGACCTATCTACACTTATAATCTTCCTTTTAACTTTACACCCACTGCATAGGGTAACCAATTAGGGTGTCCCTCTCTCCACTTTCCTTGTTCTTGCTCTTGGTGGGTACACACTACCTTCTTTCCAGGTGTTTCCCGTCATTAATTCTCTGCTGGTGACATCTCGAGTGTCACAGTATGTTTTGGCTGTTGTTTATATGTCAACACCACTTCGGCAAGACCAAAGTTCAGGACGTCTTCAGGCATACTAGGAACATACTTCTAACTGAGATGAGCTCTGCAAACAGTTCTTTGACACGCTCCATGCCGAGACCGTTACTTTGATGGCTTATTAGAGACTAACTAAATAAATTGTGGTCATGCCTATAGCTCCTCGAACATCCTGCTCGAACCATGCGACTACCGTAAACTCCACGTGACTCATATCAGTCAGTAAGTCTATCATCGGATCCATAATCTAAAAAGACTACAATTTAGTGCTTTACACAGGAAAAAGGAATACCTTGTTTTGAATTCCTGGCAAAATTTTATTGGCGGAAACTGTAAAAAAAAAAAAAAAAACAAAAAAAAAAAAAAAACTTAAAAAAAAAAATCATATCTCAAAAACTATAAGATAAGTCCATCATTGAGGAAAGGAATTGCTGAAGTTTATATAATATAGATTTAAAATTTTAGAAGAGGAAAATAGTAAAAAATAAATATAAATAAACTAATAAAATATTTAAATTGAGGCTATTTTTTTTTTATAGAAGCAGGGGACCATAATAATATATAATATAATATATAATGATATAAATATAATATTATATATATATATGATACACTTTAACAAGTAATAAACCTCATTAATAGATTATGACTATATATACATAACTTGTGTACTATATTGTATATATTACATATCACTATATTAATATATTTATTATATTTATTTGTAAAGGTATTAAACACGGAATGTGGGGGCTCTTAACAAAATAGTGTCAACTACATCAAATTCGCCAGAATTCATATTACCAATTTAAAAAAAATAAGGCATCTCAAGTTAAATGTGCTAGTTACCGTTTTTGGAATGAAATGTGGTTTCTCATTGTGTATTCTTTTTCGGAGGATCATGTTTCATCAGTACAAGACATGCAACCACCAACTATCATTCAAACTCAGCTATTGTTAACCAGAAAAGTGGCAATGTACTTATAACCATATTGAAAAGTATACACTTCTTTATAAAGACATACCTTCCAGAACTACAGAGGATCAAAACTAAAAGGAAGTGGTGTCTCATGGTAGAGTAATGGCTGTTTCTAGAAATGAAAAAGACACCAAAACACACATGCGATCAGGCGCTTTTGGGCTAAGTGTGACAAGTAGGAGGTTTTCAAATAACATCTGCTACTACCCAAGCTGAATAAGATCAATTTATACCAGTAAATCCAAGACACAAGCAACAATAAGAAGAGACTTTTTCAGACATAAGAGATAACTGAAAAATAAATATTTAGGAACAGTGTTGGACGAGAATCGAATTACGAGGATACCAGATAGAGAAAGTTTTACTGTTTTATTCATACGGATGCGTCAGCTCTGAGAAGTAACATAGGAAAAATAGTTTTTGGAAGCCAACGGCAACATGAAATTAACACTTCACAAAAAAACGATGGTAAGTGGGTCTTATTGAGTAATATATATATATTATATAATATTATAGTTATAATATAATGATAAATAAAATTATATTATTATATATATAATATTAAGTATAATTATATAATATATTATATATATATTTTAAACAGATTTCGAATCAATATAATATATAATAATATATATATATATTATAAATATATATACTATATATCATAATATATATATATAATATATATATATATATAATATATAGTATATATATATATATATATATATGTAGATATATATATCGATATATTATATATATATCATAATATATAATTATATATATAATATAATAAATAATATAATATAATATATAACCCAAAAATGCTACACTAATAAGTAACTCATATTAATTATTAATAAATATATATTTAAAAAAATAAATAATCAATATTAAATATAAAGACGTACTTTCTATTACAATATTATATACTACATTAATGATAAGCGTCAGATACTATATTATAATTATAATATATATATTATTATATATACTATATAATATACTATATATTAATATACATAATATAATTAATAATCATCTATATATTAATATAATATATATATATAATATATTATATATATTATATAATATATATATTATTATATATATATATATATTAATTATATATATAATTATATATATATTATTAATTATATATATAATAATTATATAAAATATACATTATATATTATTATATATATATTATACTTAACTCAATTTGAAATGTATACGACTTCACGAAAGTTCGCAAGCACCCCCCCCCGCACTTCCGATCGAGCCGAGCCCGCTCCTCACTACTTATCGCCACCCCGCCCTCCCCAATCAATCCACGAAAAAAAAAATTTAATCCTGGCTACGGGCCTGATATATAATATATATACTAATATTATATATATAATATATAGTATAATATAATATATATAATAATATTATAGTATATATATATATTTAATATAATTATATATATATATATATCTGATAGTATATGTGTGTGTGTGGGTTGTGTGTGTGGTGTGTGTGTGATGGTGTGTGTGTGTGTGGTGTGTGTGTTGTGTGTGTGTGTGTGTGTGTGTTGTGTGTGTACGCAGGATTTTAAAACTTAGGGCTGGTGAGCAAGTTGAGATGGATTACCGGTTTAAAAATATTCGTCTTTTGTGTGGGTTTCTACTTATATACTGATAATAATCTGTTTAAATCAATATATTTATAGGATTTTTCACAAAAATGATTAACATAACATCACTAAAAATTTGAGTCTATATAATAATAAAAGTACTAACATCAAAGTATTATTTTGCTAAATAAACTTATAACAAACATAGTAAACTTATAATACACTTTGGCAAGTTGTCAATTAAACAATTAAAAAAAAAAAAATAACCTTGAAGCATAACCTTGTAATTTGGAGGTATATGTAAATAGGTAATATTTTATGGGGTCGGGGTTGGCAAAGTACTTCTTTCTTCTGGAGTACTTGAGTATGGCGTGGTAACTAATAATTTTATTAGTCTGAGAACTCTAGCGCCAATTAATAAATGCGGTACAAAGAAGCGCCCATTACATACAGGAAACGGACGCCTTTGGGATTATTCCCCCCCCTTTTTCAGGCTTATTATCTTTGATTTTAATGACATCAGTTATATTTTTGCAAAATTACATTTTTTTTTTTTTTTTTCTTTTTTATTCCACAATTTCGTTTCTAATAAGTTTTTTTTTTTTTCATTTAAGAAAAACGGCGGGAGGTCCTAACCATGTAATTCATGATTCTAATTGAACGAAAAGAAATAAAATTATAAAAATCACAAAAATAACTAATCAAAGGTTAACTAGACCACAAAACAAGAAAAAACATATTTCTTCCTAAGGGCTTTTTTTTCCCTTTTTTCAACTAAGGATCCAGCACTTTCAAGTTAATCAGCATGTTCATGTACCGGCATTCGCATGTCCGAGTTATGACTGTCGCTCGACGTATATTGGGTTATCACGAGCTAATAGAATTAACCAGATTCGGCCATAACCTAGCACAGCTGCCCTCCTACAAACCAGTAAAAACTATAATGAATATTCTCTTTAACTGAACATCACAAGTAAACCACTTAGTGACCTGATACTCCTAACATTAAAATGGCATTAAATTTTACACCATCCTGTGTCCATTTGGTGAAGTCACAAAAACTGATAGTAGTAGTTCCTTGAGGTCTTTATTACATATAAACACTCTAAACGCAAGCCCCAGAGGACGCATTTATTTACATATTGCTCTCTATATCGTAAATTAGCTCAGGGTCGCTTAAGGTATATAAATAATGAAATCACGATATATGCTAAACATATGTAAGAGATATCTAATTTGTAGTTTAATTTTTTCTTCATCTAGCTGATGAAAGATTAACTGATCCATAATAGGATTAGAATTTACAAAAATTCTGAGATGTACGAGGTTACGGACGGAAACCGGTCAGCGTGCTAATATTTAGTATATATTTGAGAGATATGCCAAATAACTATATACATATTGCAAGTTACTCTGGCTGGCACGTGCTTATTTGTATTTATATAATGGCTAAATTAAATGTAAAGTTAAATAGAGATTACGCCAAATATTGTATGGGTTAACTCATGCCGAATGTCTTCTATAGTATATGTTAATTCTTACCCTAATTTTCTTTACCTTCCCTCAAAATTCAGATAATATAAATAACTAAATAATAATAAGTTACAATGATCTCAAGAGGAGGTAAATTGACATTTTGAGGTTTGAATCTCCAAGCCTTTATAAACTCCCTGGACAAGCCGTTTTGCTTTCTCCTCACCTAACCATAAAGCAAACGGATGCACACATGAAAAGATGACACTGACTGGCACTTTTTTTTCTGAAAACCTAGTCTCTAAAGAGGATGAAGTGAGTCAAGATAAGGCACAAGTACATAACACTTTCAATATTCAGCAGATGTTTCAGCAGGAAAATTTGCTTTATGTTGTTGGGACTGTACTTTTCTAGGTGGTGCAAGCTTTACTATAACTCAGGCCGTAATAACTTTGGCGATAAGCGCAGATAAGAATTATTTGATCAGATAAGTTTTGGCACAATGGTCTTTGACAACTTTCACAATTCTTATTTGGACATGATCAGAGCACTACATAAGGTCAGTTTTTTTTTTTTTGTTTGAATAATGTTAGCCACTGGTTCCAACTAAAAGCCAAAATGTTTGGCTAAATTCCGGAAAAGGTAATATGAAAATTGGGATCTTGTTGCCGGAACAGTAATAATAGAAAAGCTTGTTTTTTCTTGTTTTGATTGTTGGATTCCCGGTAGGATATAGTGCTTGACATAAGCATCACTCTTTCTAACCTTTCGGAGCTCTCAATCATTGAGACATATGATATATAGAAGCTGTGGATGAGTAAGGAGTATAGAGATCGTAATATTTTTGAGTCGCAACGGTTTCACAAAGTTTAGGCAAATTCGGAATGTATTTTCTTTTCAGGGTGGAGTCTCTGAAAAGTTTGTCTTTTTATTGTGGCACTAGTATTTTCGAATTCGTAAATAATGCTTTTAAGGTCATTAATGCCCAATTAAGCCCATGGCTTATACAGTGAAAATATAATACTTTTTTTATATTTTATGTTTCTTTTGAATTCCATGTTCTTTCCTGGACATTGCTGCGACCATCCATCCTTTCAAGAACTTCAAACCCCAGAAATTCTTCTCTAACAGCCATTTTTTCAAGATCGAAAAACCTTAATCCTATAGGTAATTGTTCATTGCCTGAAAAATCCGCAGTTTCATCGGCCAATTTGGAGTAGATAACAACAATTTTTTTGCAGCCATATTTTTTGGCAATCAGATTTTTTTATGATAATTCCACATAAATTGATAAGTTCATTTTGAATCATCGGAGACTTCCAGACAGTATTCTTCTGTCCTAGAATATATTCTTTCAATTCCACATCACCACTTTCTATTCGAAGTTTAATCAGGTCTTCAAAAATTCAATCATGCAGGCCTATATCTCTTAAGGTCAGTCATGAGTTCCGCAGGAAATTGTGGGTCTTCAAAATTGCTGAAACTATTTCTTTTATTTTCTGCATTGTTTTTTGATTGCAGTCTGCAGATGAATATCAACAGGTATGCTTCCGTGACTGATTTATCAGCTTTGGCAGCCACAAAATGCTATGAATACTGAGGTTTCTAAGCGGAGAATACTGGTCAGAAGCAGCTAGCTGTAATTGAAAACACACAGCTAGTGACTTCAAGCCAATACTATAAACTTCTTTAAGAAAGAAATATAAGTTTTTTCAATACGTTAGTAATAGTAATTCTACTTCATTATCTATGACTTGATGTTATCTTTTTCATTTTTTTCTATAATAACCCTTAAAAACGTCGTCTGGAAAACATATAAGGTTTATTTTTTCTTGATTTCGCCAAGATATTAGGGGAGAAAGTGCCCCCTGACCCCCTGTACTACGCCATGGTCTGGTTTTTATTTAATTTTGTAAAAAAATCATTGGAAGGATTCGAATCCGGACATTCGATTCGAATCCGGATTCGGATTCGGATTCGGATTCAAGCTTTTTTTACATGGGATTCGATTCGGATTCGGATTCAAGAATTTTCATACACAACGGCATTCGGATTCGGATTCAAATCCGAAGGTGCCTGGATTCGGATTCGGCAAATTCGGCATTCGAAACATTTTCTACACACACGGATTTCGGATTCCGGATTCGAATCCAAAAGTTTCCGGATTCGCCCATCACTGAATATAATATATATATAATTATATATATATATATATATATATATAAATATATATTATATATATATATTATATATATATAATATATTATCTATATATATATTATATATATATTATATATTATATAATATTTATATATATATATCCTCAACTTTACCCTCCTAATGAAATCCTGCTACGCATGCAAACCAAGCAAAATAACTGCCATATTCTTTTCAAATATTTATGGGATATATAAATAAAATTGTTTTTTCCATTTTTAATTTTTTTTTACTGGCTGATATACATATTTATTTCCATTGTTAGATAATTTCTATTAATATTAATATATATAATATATATATATATATATATATATATATAATATATATATATATATATATATATATATATATATATAAATATATATATATATATATATATAGTATATAATTTATCTCTTTCATTAAACTAAATTCTTATTAAATTTTTTATACACACAAGCTTGCCTTTTAATAAATTTTTTAAAAAAAGTTAAATTATTAAATATGGCAACTTAACTATTTTCATAATTAACTAATAACATCCTATTAAAAAATTAAAAATATTTTTTTTTTAACATAAAAAATTTCTCTATAATTATTAGTTTTTTTTTTCCAATGATTCAGGAGTAACTCATTTTCTCCTATAGCGTTTTGATTAGCAATAACAATAGAAATATTCATCTTGATTGCTCTTTATAAGTTTTGCCTTTTTTGCTTTCTTTTTTTTCATGTTTTTTTTTTCATCCTTTAAAAACAAGAAATAGACTCGGATTTCGAATCCGGATTCGGAATCGGCTCCGAATCCGAACCGCTATGTGTAAAAATGCTCCGAATGCCGAATCCGAATCCAATCCAGCACCTTGATTTTGGAATCGAATCCGAATCGTGTGTGTTGGAAAGGTTCGAATCGAATCCGAATCCAGCACCTTACGGATTCGAATCCGAATCCGAATCCGAATTCGAGAGCTCGAATCCGGATTCGAATCCAATCGGATTTCGCCATCACTGATATATATATAATATATATATATATATATATTTTATATATATACATATATATTATATCTATATATATGCCTATAATATATATAATATATATATATATATATATATAATACTATTATATATAATATATATATTATATATATATATATATATATTATATACGTATTAGGGATGTACCGAACCTCGATTTTTTTTAGAAAGTTCGGTTCGGCTGGAACTAATTGGTCCGGTCGGAACTTACGGAACTTTACTTTTTTCAATGTCTTTCTTACAAAAATCAGTAATTGATTTGTCATTTACTCAGTTTTGATTATGCATAAAAATAATATAGAAAGTTGATATATGTGAACAAATATCATGATAAAATAACTCGACTCTATACTTTCGAAAACTTTTTAAATATGAAACAATATTTTCACCTCGAACCGGTAGCTTTAATACTCTAGGGTTGGGTATTTTTTTGAGATGTTTTTGATTTTTTTTTTCTTTTTTTTTTAGACACAAATTTCTTTTTTTATTATTATTTTTTTTAAAATTTGTAATTAATCTAATTATTACTAATTAATAATAAAGTTTAAGTAATATAATTATTCATTTAGTTTAATTAAGTATTTAAAATTATATTTTATACTGTAAATAATATCTGAGCAGGGGCCCCTCTTTACCATTCATTCGCCTAAGGCAAAAAAAATTCACGCTAAGCATATGTAAAATTACATATATATATATATAATATATATATATATTATATATATATATATTATATATATCTATATATAATTATATATATATATATATATATAAATAATATATAATATATTACTATTTATAGGAACATTTATTGTTAAATAAGCTATGTTGTATGAAGCTTCGCTTCAAAGTTACGGATGATGTAAGGTTAACCACGTGATGTTGTTTGAAGCGTCGTTACTTCGTAACCTGAGATTTTGGGTATTCTAATGTTATGTATGTGTGCTTGCGTACATATGTGTACTCCGAGGGTTGATAGAGGTAACAACAAGGATATTTTGTTAAACAACTTATGTGTTTTGACGCGAGGTTGTAAAGCAAACAATGGTAGCTTTTTATGAAATCATTTTATTGGGGAAAATTAAAGGAGGTGTTCAGTGTCTGCCTTGTACCTGATTACATTCGTCTACATCGCCGTGCCCATTGCCTGTCGACTCTACCGAACATGCCTCACTGGTGTTGATTTGATCAACGCAGTGAATATTCGCCGAATCAGTTCCTCTCTTGTGTTGACTGGGTTAATGTACACAACACTCTTCACATGCCCCCAAAGAAAATAATCTACTGGCGTGAGGTCGGGCGATCTTGCAGGCCACGCAACCAGGTCCCCTCTCCCTATTCATTTGTCAGTGTAGACTCTGTTCAGATGCGCCCGTATTGGTGCCTGAAGTGCGCTGGAGCGCCATCATGTTTGAACCACATGTCCTCTGCGGGTCGCAAGGGTATGTCGTCCATGAGCTGCGGAAGCGTATTCTGGAGTAGTTTGCAGGTACGCAGGTCCATCCAACGGTGTGAAGATGATGAACAGGTTCGCAGCAGATAATCCCAAAGAAATTTCCACCCCAGATATTTACGGTAAATTTCGCCTGGTGAACTCTGATGAACATTGCATGCGGATTGTCCTCGTCCATATGTGGGTTGTTTCTGCTGTTGAAGTAGTCATCACGTGTGAAGCACGCTCATCGTAAACAAGACATGTGCAGGAAGGCAGGATTATCGATGCTCCGTTGCAGAAACACCGGGCAAATCGGACACGGGGTGCGAAGTCGTTTGGTCAAGTCGCTTCGTACTTTCTGTATGTGGTTGCAATGGAGGCTTTGCTCTGCAATACCCCGAACCACAGACGACCTGTTTGAAACCATGGCATGGACATGGCGGGTGTGCTAGTACGACGGGTCGTTAGCGACCTCCTCTTCAAAGCACCTCTTCTTCAAACGCAGGAGTCCTCGTAATTACGCGATCTTCCACCAATGCACCGGGGACGAAGGTCCCATTATCTCGAAGGCGCTGATGAAGGCGAGCAAACATTTTGTGGTGGGGGTGATTTCTGTGTGGAATACCGTTCCGTAGCATGAGGTGCGCGTCCTTGTCCCATTTCCGTTCGCCGCCTCGTAACACATTATTGTCGGTTAACTCGGAATAGTATAGTGATTCCATTCGTACATGATGCTACACTGCACTGAATCAAACGATGAATTGGGCAAGGTAAAAGTATTGCCACGTGTTTCCGAAGGACGTTAAGCGTACACACATGTATGCACGCACAAACACATTAAAATTGAGTAACCTAAATCGTCGGTAACCTACATGCGACCCGTCACACAACATAAACTAGTGTACCTTCAATCGCCCGTAACCTTGAAACGAAGTGTCATACAACATTAGGTTATTTAACAATAATGTTCCTTATCGTTTGCTCTTTCAGCCCTCCGAGTTTATGTGCGTGACTTCTCGATCACTCTGTATATATATATAGTTTTATTTTTTTTCGTTTTTTGCTGTCGTTGCCGCGGTCTAGCCACCTAGGGCCGCCCTCATATTCTGGCCGCCAAGGCATTTGCCTAGTTTGCCTAGCAGTTAAGAGGGCCCTGTATCTGGTACTCTAATTTTTTATTTTCTTTCTATTATTGATATGATAAAAATCCAAGCACAAATTGCTCAATATTTAATTGCAATATACTTAAGATTAATTAGGTGATAGCTAATTTGCACTAAAATAAAAAAATTAAAAAATTTACTTAAAACATCAGATCATTTGATTTTTTTTGTTGCCAACGCTTGCTCTAGAATCTGACCTGGGATAAATAAAATTTGTACATGGGTATTATTATTATTAACTATTATATTAATAATAATAAAAATTATTATTATTATCATTAATAATAATTATTATTATTATTTATCAATGTTATTATTAAAAGAAATGCATTAAAAATTACATAGTTTTGAATTTTAAATAACTGTTTAAGCAAAAATTTTTTAAACCAAGATTCCATAATTTTCTTACTTTAAAAATGAATATATTTATTTGAATATTGAAATGTTAGGTGTAGGAAAATTAGTTGTTCTCCATGTTGTGGAGTAAACGTTGATTCTTATCTCAAACCGTTCACCCCGCTTTCTAAGAAAGATTTTTAAAAAAAAGTTTTTCCGGAAAAAGTTTTTAAAACTTTGAAGACCCCGTGAAAACTTTAATTATAGTATTATTTCCTATTTTTACTTAAATTTTTGATCCGCCTTATCCATATTTTTTTTGGCTTACAGGATAAGACTCACAGTTATGGATATGAACAGATGAACAGATACTTCTAAGAGAGAACTCCACTTGTTGTTAATCAGAACAAGTTTAAGTAGAATATGTAAAGGTGTAGCGAAGTCGAAAAGTTCCGTTCCGGCCGGAACTTTTTTCAAGGTTCGGAAAGTTCGTTCCGGCCCGGAAACCCAAAAATTCTGGGTTCCGGTACACTCCCTAATTTATAATATATATATATATAGTATATATATATTATTATAAATATATATATTATATTATATATATTATATTATATATATAATATAATATTATATATTATATTTATCCGCATCCACGGATGTTAAAATCAAACATCCGCATCCGCATTCACATATGCAAAAAAAATGACATCTGCTGCATCACTATGTAGAAAATGCCACTAATAACACCTTACACTTTTTGGACACTCTTCTAATTTGATCCCCCCCACCATAATATACAATACACTGTTTTATAGAAAACCTACCTTCTAACCCAGCCTTACATTCACTGGTTTTTCTTTCCCACTCTCTAAATATAAAGTCAAGCACCTGTTATCTCCTCTCTATCGGTTAGAGCTTTTAAGGATCGTTCTCCTTCCTATCTCAAAATGATTTAATTTAATCCTCTTTCAATCTCCGCCAACTATTCCTATCCTTATACATTATTTCCAACGCTCTTCGCAAGGCGAAGAATAATTTTTATACCAACCAAACACCACGTGATAAAACAAATATTTCCTATCTCTCCTTACCTTCGTCTTCTCAAAACTTCTGTAAAAAAATTCCTACCTAAAACTATCTTTACCTCATCTTCAAATCTTCTTCTTTTCAAAAAAAAAAAAAAAAAAAAAAAAAAAAAAAAACACAAAATCGTACAAAACCCTTCTTCTCATGTGTATACAAAAACCCTTGTGCTCTTGCAAAATAACATAAAAGGTGAACACATGACTTCCCTCGCCGTAATTACCAACAAATATGACCTACTTCAAGACAACCCCTAATTCTGCCCTAACTTACACAGATCTTACTCACAACATACCCTTAACCTAGACCCCAATGACAACCCAATTATTACCATTGGGAAACCTTCACCTTAAGCGATTCAATCCTTCTGCATAAACAATTCCAACAATTATAACATACAAAGAAACGACTCACAAATAGATCCCATTATAAACAACATTTTGAACTCCTCCCTTTTTTTCAAAAAACTAAAACCAAAACATTTATGATAATTTTTTTTAATGTATTTTTTACTATATTTCATTTAGTTTATATAACATAGCAGCTGAAAGAGGACCAAGATTGGCCGAAAGCTTTTGTTAAATATTCCTTCTTAAATTCTTGTAATATTTGATATTAATTTGTAACCTATTAGTATTAGAAAATTGATTTTCTTCTATTTAAATATGGGTTTTACAAGCAACTATATAATTAAGGCATTACGAATTATTATTACTACTGACGTCTTAAGTCAATATATATCTAATATATAATATATATCATTATTATATATATCATATAAAATATAAATATTATATATATATATATATATATATATATATATATATATATATATATATATAAGTTAAGAAAAGCTTAAGACGCTAGTTATAAATTATAGTAAGTAATGCCTTAAAGAGATATTATTATGGACCTCAGATGTAATTAGAATATCCTTAAGAATTTAGAAGATATTTTAAATATTTATAAGTAAAATTTTATCTCACAATTAGCTTTCAGCCAGTTCGTGGCCCTCTTTCGGATGTGTTGAGTTAATAACTAAATATAAAAATCTAAAAACTCAAATAATTATTAAGAAAGTTTTGAGATTTAATTTTTTGAAAAAAGGTGTGGAGTTTAAAATGTTGTTTAAAAATATCCTAACGTATTTTCACCATGTTGGGATTCGATCCTGGACCCTTGCATATGAGCGTGCATGCGTTTGACCGCTACGCCACGGATGGCTTAAGAAGAAACTCGGCATTCTTCTGCGTGATGATGAATAGATTCATTCACCAGTATCGATCAGAATATGCCGAACTCCTCCCGCTCACATACTCACGATACTTTTGAATAAATTTGTTCATTCATCACGAGAAGTATTGCCGAGTTATTTTAGCTTATCGTGGCGCAGCAGTCAAACGCATGCACGCTCATCTGCAAGGGTCCAGGATCGAATCCCAGCATGGTGAAACTACGTTTAGTTTTTTTTTAACTTTGCTAAAACTGACTGCAGGTTGAATTATATATATATATATATATATATTATATATATATATATATATATAATATATATAGTTATATATATATATATATATATATATATATATATATATATATAAATATTATATATATATAGTATATATATAATATATATATAGGGCCTATATAATATATAATATTGGTCTAGCATCCCGAAGAGTTCAGGCCTGTAACTAGAAAACTATAACAGCTACACGAAAAATAATATCATTTTATTATCAGGAGACATTTTTAACAGCGGAATTTAAAAAAAAATAGAAAAAAATAAAGCTTTTTTAAAAATTAACATTTGTAAAAAATGTTTCTAAAAAATTAGTTTTACTAAGGCTTTTGAAACTGTTAAGAACCGAGTGAGCACGCAAAGGTGCAAAATGTTTCGAATTTTTTTTTGTTTAAAAAAAAACTAACGATACCCACCGGATAAACAGAAACGATGGATAGAAGTCGGGGTTTCTCGGCATTTACCGGGACGACGGGGGGGACTTCGTCCCTCTGTCCCTCCGTCGGCTCGAACCCCCTAAAAAGGAATATAAAAAGAAAAAATAATATTTTCTCCAAGGCGTAAAAATGGTATTTTGGCAACTTTTGCTCTCCGATTAAAGTTTCTCGATAGATAAATTACTTTGCTGAAATCAAAATGTTTTATTTATTTTTCCCCCTGTAATGTTTATAGTTTTCCTAGTTACATGCTGACTCCTTCGGGATGCTGGCCTATATATATATTATATATATATATATATATATATATATATTATATATATATATATAATATATTATTATATTATATATATATATAATATATATATATTATATAATATTATATAATAAATGCTCATGTTAATAAGCCGTTTTCTTTTTGGCAATATTCTTACGAATTCTTAAGCGAAAAATAAGAACGTTCTCTAAAAAATCGTTCGTTTTGTCAAAATTTTTAGAAATTTGAGAATAATTCCTTACTAAACGTAAAGAATTTTTGACAATCTCCGCAAGATTGCCTATTTCGCAATGCTTACGACAATTCTAATTCTTACCAAAATGTAAACAAAGAAAATGATGGCGGAAAGCAGTCATGAAATTTTTTTTCTTTTTATTTTTTTCTACAATGGAGTCATTTTTTTTTATTAATGACTTTAAAAGTAATGAGATTCTGTCCACTCTTGGTATGAGATTCATTAATTTTATTCTTATCCTTAAATATTCAAAAACAATGGCAATGATAGAATGTTTTCACTACGGGTAGGGGCCCGTGAAGATGCTTCCTTGAATAAAATATGGCTTTACATTTTTTAAGTTTTCACCATTTTTGATGAAAAGATGTTACAATTATGCACTTTTTCATTAGCTTTTTTTTGTAACCATACTATATAGTATATTATATAATATTATATATAATAATATATAATATATATATATATATATATATATATAGTATATATATATATATAATAAAGTCAGTATTGTAGGGCTTTGCTATATAAATTATTGATTTCTTTATAATGGTAAAGGTATAGCATAGGACTCCACATATTTTCTGAAGGATCAGTAAATGATTTAAGGTACATGATAATAAATAGATGTTTTAGGGGGAAATGAAATTTTTTTTTTACTTGACCTAACCTCACTAAACTAACTAACCTACTTAACTAACGCTAACCTAATTTCACCCCTAGAACAGGTAAAAAAAAAATCATTTCGCCCTAGAACATCTATTTATTTATCATAGATGCTACCTTGTGAATTTTTTTCTTTGATCCGACCTCCCGTTCCGTGTGGCGTTAAGTAACTTTGTCCACATATTATATATATTATAATCATATATATTATATATATATATATATAATATTATATATATATATATATATATATATATATATATAATATATATATATATATATATATATATATTACAGAATTACAAACACGTGAATATTTACGCTTAAGAAGTAGGAAGAGTCCTCCAACAATCTACAATATTTGAAACTCATTAATTCTTCTTTTTATAATAATTACCTCCAACATCCTTAAGTCCATCATAAGGTTCTACTTTCTGCCCAACAAGCTTGATTTTTTGTAATTTTGTAAAACAAGTTTATAAGAATAAGAATTCATTTGCGGTCGTTTTGGCATGAAACCGTTCTTAAAATGCGTAAGAATTTGTCTTTTCGAGCGTAAGACAAAATGCTAAAACGAAAACGGCATTCGTATTTAGCATTTAATTCATATATCAAAAATTTTGGTTCTGAAAATTGGCTGTACGAGTTTTAGAATTACAGTCAACTGGGGTAATTTCAGAATTATTTTAAGAGAGGTGAAGCATTCAAATCTTTAAAAAAACGTTCTTTTTGTAGTACGAGTATATATAATATGATATATATATTATAGTATATATATATATATATATATTATCTATATATATATATATTATATATATATATATATATATTATATATATATATATATATTATATATTATATATTATATAATATATTATATATATACTATTAATTTTAAACCTTAGGGATGTGCCGGAACCTCGATTTTTTAGAAGTTCCGGTTCCGGCGGAAACTAACCGGAACTTTCTACTTTTTCAATGTTTTAATTAAAAAAAATTCAAAGTATGAATTTGTCCATTTTCAGTTATGATTATGCATAAAAAAAATAATATAGAAAATTGATATATGTGATCAAGTATCTTGAATAAAATCACGACTTTATAGTTTCGAAAACTTTAAAGCTGGTACAATATTTTCACACTCGAACCAGTAGCTTTAATACTTTAGAACAGATTGGAGATTTTTTTTTTTTTTTTTTTTTTTGGGATTTTTTTTTAATTTTCTTTAAATTTTTTTAGACATAAATTGCTCTATGATTATTTTTTTATAAAATTAGTAAATAATCCTATTATTTACCTAAAAAATATTAAGTTTTGTAAATATAATTATTATTTAGTTTTAATTAGGTTTTATTTAAATTATATATATAATATTACATATATATATAGATGAGTACATCTAAATTTTATTTATTTCTTTATTAAAATGATTGAAACTACATTGATGAATTTACTTATATTAGGTAGGTTGTCATCTGAAAGATTATTAAATTTAGAAAAAAAAATTTGCTAAAACAAAAAAAAATAGAAAATAAAAAAAATAAAGTCATGATTTTTTTATCAAAAAAAAAAAAAATTTGCGTAAAAATTAGTTGATTTAAATCATTTGATTTCTTTTGTGGCAACCCTGCTCTAGAATCTAGACTGGGATATATTAAAAGTTTTGTACAGGGTATTAATTATTATTAATATTATTAATTATTATTATTATTATTATTATTAATTATTATTATTATTATTATTATTATTATTATAAGTTTTTACTTTAGCTTCGCAATTCCCTAATATTTTCTTCTGATATTCATTTAATTTCTTTAATACTCCTCTAGAGAATAATTTGCAAAGAGTATTTGGCATATTTATATTTATATGACTGACCGTTTCGTCCGTAAACCTCGACATCTTCAGAGTTTTGATTCTAACATTGAATGAATTATTTTAACACAGATTGAAGAAAAATTTAAATTATCAATATTAAGATTTAGCTTAGCATTTCATATTATTTTATACTTAAGCTGGACAATACGTTGAACATTATGTTAATGTCTGGTTTTTAGATGTTTTTATTAAGCCTCAGCTCTTTTCAGTTTTTGGGCTTCAAATGAGGAGTGTAAAATATTTTAAATGATTTTTTAATATCAGGTACAGTTGTCTTGTTATGTTCAGTTAATAAATATTTATATATTTTAACTGGTTTAAAAGCTGTGGCTGGTTTACTGGGTTCGTATATTTTACTATTAGTCGTGTAACCAATATAGGTCGACAGTACAGTCATACTCGGGACATGCGAATTGGTACATACAATGGCTGTTAACTGAATAGGGTATCCTTAAGTTGAGACGGAAGAAAGTTTTTCTTGTTTTGTGGTCTATGTTTAACTTTGATTTTTTGAGTTACTTGTAGAATTTATGTGGGTGTTAATAATGCTGCGTAGGCATTTTTAACATTTAGCATTTGAAGTTTTAAATAAAATTTAATTCTTTGAGATATATATTTGTATTGTCCTGTTTTTTTATTAGGTTGTCGATGGTGTTTATTATTTCTCCGTTAAATTAAAGAGTGGTTTACAGTTGTTCAGGTTTCTGTTTAATTTTTTTTAACTCAGCATCAAATGATTC
>JABUQX010034542.1:7500-13132 GCA_015478945.1 Trachelipus rathkii | reverse complement strand
TATATATATATATACTATATATATATATATATTAATTATTACATATACTATATATATACTATATATCTTGTAAAAAATAATATATATATATATATATATATATATATATATATATATATATACCGTAAAATGGGGGAAAATGGGTAATTTTTTGAAGATTTTTTTTTTTGTTGAAGTGCCAAAAATCAGAAATTGAAGTTAGACCCATGTTTAAATATTTATTTTCAAATTTAAAGCTTCGTAAATGTTATAGCATAACGAAAATATAAAAAATGTAAAGAAAAATATGTTTAGCAAATTTTTGAAAAATGCAATTTTCAAAACAAATTTTTGGGGTAAAATGAGTAATTGGTGTGGGGTAAAATGGGTACTTGTAAATTATGGGACTTAGGATTGTACAGTAGTATTGATATTAATACTGAAAGGTAATATAACTGTTAAAGATATTATAAAATTAATTTGGGTCGAAAATAACATGTGTAAGCTATATTTTTTTACCATTGTTAAAATCAATTTTTTTCTAAAATTATGAATTTTTTTTTTTTATTTTTTAAATCTAAAATCAAGTTATACCCATTTTAAAAAATTTTTTTTTTTTCAAAATTTAAACATTCATAAATGTTATGGCATAACAAAAATATAGAAAAATGTAAAAAAAAATATTTTTAGTAAATTTTTGAAAAATGAGTGTCAAAAATTGAAATGGGGGAAAATGAGTAATTTGCCTTTGAATAAAAATAAGTAATTGAAAATTATGATAATTACAATTGTACAGTATTATTTATTAATATTTAAAGTATATGAAACTGTTAAAGATGTTAAAAAAATAATTTTGGTATAAATAAACATGTGTAAATTTTACCATTTTACAGACACAACTTGGACAATTTGTTTCGTAGAAAAACATAACAAGTATTTCAGCTAATAAAAATAATAATAGTTAAATACTGGATAGGTAGGTAATAATAAATAGAATAATAAAAAAAAACAACTTGTATACAGTACGGTTACCGTAATGTACAGTAATAATACCTTACGGTACCTAATTAGAATAAGAAATAAATTACAGTTACCAGTCAATAACAATAGAATACCTAATAAGTACCAGTAATAAAATAATATAACCCACTACCGACCAAGGATAACCGGGTTAATAAAACAACACTTAACAACAAACACACGTATACTACTTAGGGAAACTCATTTACTTGAGCTGATAGTTGTCATGTTATTCAATTTAAATTTAAATTACTCAGAGAAAATGAACTTATTTGCTAACACAAAAACTTGCATTTGAAAGTTTCTAACACTTTAATTAATTATGAAAGCAAATACTTATATTTATAAAAATTACTCCTTTTACCCCAAATTTACCATTTTACCCCCAAAACCCAATCACCATTAATATTTATGAACTAAAAGGAATAATGAGTGCAATATTACATCAAAACTTTTACTTTTACACTTGCATATGATGATTGGTCAGATTATTATATTTCCAAACTGAAAAAATTGGCCGAGATACAGACCTTAGTTTATTTTTGGAGTTTCTGAAAAAGGGAGAAAATTTTTATTGTAATATATTTGTCACTTATTAATTTAAATTAATACAATTATTAAAATATAATATTTTCTAACAAAAAATATTTAATAAAGTTCCTAATCACTTCAATTATTAAAAAAAACTTATATATTAAAAAAATTACCCGTTATACCCCATGATACCCGTTTTCCCCCATTTTATGTATATAGATATATATATAATCCGTTTGAAAATGGAATTTCTTGTATGCATTTTTTATTTTCAGTCGATTTCTTTCATTCTTGCGTCAAATTTCCATGCTTCTAAGAATGTGTCCTTTTTTAAATTCCTTCCTGATTACATGCATAAAGCTGCACTGAGAACATTTAAATGATGTTCAAATTACTGTTGAATTAGCAGATATCGTTTTGAAGGGACTTTCCGAAACATTTCATAGTTGCCAATTTGAACATTCAATGATTTTCAAATGCTGTGAGTACCAGATGAACTTTTTTAAGTACGCTTATTTCTTATTACATTCATAGCGATTGGGCAATGTGCTCCCATAAATTTTATTTTTTTTTTTTTTTATGTCTTTAATGGCTCGTCAACTGCTCTCAGTTTTTTTTTAAAAAGTTAAAATTACAAATCTTCAACTAAGTAATCCTGACAATCTCTTAATGGTTGCATCAGAAGCTTACAGATTGTAAAGATATACTTCCAATAGGGTTGGGATTAAAAAAAAAACCGTTTCGTTTTTTTTAAAAAAAAAAACCGTTTTTTTTAAAAAAAAGACCAAAAGCCAAAATTTTTTGTTTTTTTTTGTTTTGTTTTTAAAATTACTTATGTTTTCATGATATATCAAGTTCCTTTTAGGGTATTTTAGCAGTTAAAATACCAGTAAATACTCAATGTGTTAAAAAGAGGTATTACAATTCATATAAAGTAGAGTTTAGCTACTTATAAATTTTATTAGTGCTTCTAGAGCATAATAATTATTACATTTCACATGATCTGATGATTATTTATATGATTATTATTTATTATTATTAGTATATTATATTATCTATTATATTATTATTATTATTGATTATATATATATATATATATATATATAATATATATAAAATATATATATATATATATATATATATATATAATTATATATATATATATATATAATATATAATAATATATAATATATATATATATATAATATATATATATATTAATATATATTCTTCATCTACCGTTTTCTCCCCAAGACTGGTGCGTAAAGGTGGCGTAAAAAGCATCAGAAAAGAAAAGCAGTAGAAGAATATGACAAAGTCGAAAAGAAACCCCAGCCTTACCCCCCCCCCCCCCTCTCTACCAATAATTTAGTAAGGACTCGTCGCAGTCAGGGAAAATCCACCCTATACCTTCACGGGACTGCGACGGACCCTAACTATGGTAAATCGTCAGATGTAAGTTCATCCCTGACCCAGGTGGCCACAACAATACCCCCTCACAAAACCCCGCCATCTCTCTTGTTATGCACCTTTATTCTCGGCTCTGCCAAAACTCGCATTTTTCTCCTTCAGACATTCGTTTACTTACTCAATCCACTTTTTCTTTCGATCTCCCAGCCGGTCGTTTTCAACACACTCGCCACTATGCCATCCGCTTAAAAAACCGACTATCATTCATCCTTTCCACGAGACCAAACCATTTCAACATACTTTTCAATTTATTCTCTCGTTACCCTTTCTTCACACCACAACAACTCTCTAATATGTTCATTTCCTCATCTTTATTAATTCTTTCTCCCACCCTAGCATGCCCTAAGCATTGGTCCATCTGAACACATTGAACTTTAGATCTATACTTCTTATTCCAGACCATAGTCTCACTACTATACAATACACACAGGTAACAACATTACCCTCATGTAAGACCTAGCGCACTAAAGACTTAGTCCCTTTACATTCACCAACGATTTATTCACCAGCCACCTCCTGCCATTCACAACTTTCCTACGAATCTCTGCATCATCCGTTCCCTTCTCATCCAACAGATTATAACCCTAAATATTTAAACTCAGACACTTGTTCCAGCTGCTCACCATCTAAAACATAACTTCACACCGAGGACGTCCTCACTTCACAACCATAACCTAAACTCTATCTACGTTTACTTCAACCCCTCCTTTACACACCCTGCCAAATCTCTCTACAATCCTCTCAAACTCTTTCAGATTCGCCCACACAAAACCAATCATCCGCATATAATAGGTAGGGGCACCCTCCACTCATCTCCATCATTCAAACACCATTTCCTGTCACGCCCACCTTCAATTCTTTCAAAAGCATGTAGTATTTACAAATTGAATTAACCAAGGAGACATAACACAACCCTTGCCTCACTTCCGCTATTAATTACTTAAAGCAATCACTTTTGACACCATTATTCTTACACACGCCTTACTATCGTCATACATTTACTTTTGATTCCATTCAGACAGCCTATCACCAACCACTTATAATATCACTTAACGCCTTGCCATAGGACTTACCCTATTAACCCTATTCATACCCCTGTTTGCAAATCCATAAAACTAAAGTACAATTTATTTCTTTTCGCGTCTATTCATTGCTTCAATGTAAAAGATTTGATCCACACATCCCCTACTACTCCTAAACGCACTTGTTTCTTCACCAATCAGTTCCTTCAGTCACTCGGCGCCGCACTCTTTCGAACCAAAAATAACAGCATATATCTCCCTACAACACTCAAAAACTAAATACCCCATAATTTCTACAGTTCCCTTTATTCTCCCTTACCCCTATATAAAGGTACTATTACTGCTCTCCTTCCAAAATCCCTCGAAACTATACCTCCATAAACGCTTTATTACACAACCTTCAAATCCAATCAATCACCCACTTGCCTCCGTCTTGATCATTTTCACCAGTAATTTCCATCTATACCTGCAGATTTTTACCATTTTTTCAACTTTCTCACTCCACCCATTCAACTTTCTCACTCCTCCTTCTTTGCTAATAACCTCATCCCCAAAATTACCTATCCC
Organism: Trachelipus rathkii; assembly: GCA_015478945.1. Classification (NCBI taxonomy): domain Eukaryota; kingdom Metazoa; phylum Arthropoda; class Malacostraca; order Isopoda; family Trachelipodidae; genus Trachelipus; species Trachelipus rathkii. The sequence continues at coordinate 8,540 of JABUQX010034542.1, read as the reverse complement.
TGTCTTGTACCATCAAACCCACACACAGTCATTATTACACTTCATCATTACTGCCAATATTATACACGATTTTCAAAGTGTTCTTTTCCCACACTCCACTCACATCCATGTTCATCAGTTACAAAACACCATCCCAATTCATTATTCTAAGCAGGTTTCCCCTTATCTAATTCTTAACCTTCGCGCTCTCTTCCAGAAGAGCTTCCTATTCCCTTGTATGTCCCAATTCATCCTCCTTCCAAAAACTGTTCATTTACCTCTTCGTTTCTCTTAGCGTATGCATCTTTTAGCATTCCTTTTTTCCCTCATTATAATTCCAAGCATCTTTCTTTTGAAACTACATCATTTGCTTTTAGGTTAAAATTCAACACGCTTCTTTTTTACGTTTAACCGCTTGCATCACCTCTTTATTCCCCCTCTCACTTTTTCACTGTTAACATTCCTACTTTAGCACATCCATACATACGTCTTTTGCACTGCTAACAATGGCTTCCTTCATTGCTTCCAGATTTATTCAGTTTCACTTGTTCACATGCAACTGATTTACTTGCGAGCGTTACATACTTATCCTTATTACCATGTTCACTAAACTTCTCACCTTAATTTTACCCACTTCCTCCGTATCACCTTCCTCTCTATCCAAGCTCCCCACTAACTTAATTTACATAGAACAACATAATAATGATCCGATAATCCATTCCTAAACCCCTCACTGATTTAACATCAAATACATACTTCAACATCTCCTCTTCACCCAACACAAAATCAATCATACTTTTGACTTCGATACCATCTCTACCTTACACCCAACTCTTGTATACTATGGATACTCTTGTGTTTAAAGGAAGAAAGTATTCTTTACACACATACCTCTCCCCATCACAGAAATCTATCACCTTCCTTACCATTCTCGATTTTTCTCCGGGCACCCAAAACCAGCCTTGTTAATACCATCCTTTTTGATCATATATATATATATATATATATATATATATATATATATATATACTATATATATATGTATTATATATATATATATA
>JABUQX010034542.1:0-5000 GCA_015478945.1 Trachelipus rathkii | reverse complement strand
TCAAGGAAATCTACAGCTCCGGACATTAAACGAAATTCTTTAGCGCTATAAATTAAAGAAAGTTCCGTTTGTAGTTTTTTTTTGTCAAGGAGGGGGTACATTTTACAAGTTTCATTCAAGTTTTGGGCAGGAAATTTGGATTTATAATGAGAAAACTTTTCAGGCAGAAATAATGTTGCAGCAATTAGATGACCTGTAAATTTAAATCTGTCTTTTATTTGACAAATAATTATGTCGCATATTTCTTTTGCCTCTCTACTTAAATCGGAAATATCCGTTTCTCTCAGCTTTTCTACACTGTGGTGGCTCTCTTGAAAATTAAAATTTTCTCTTATGGAAAGAACTTCCCTTTCAAAAGTATCAATGTGGATCTTAATACTGCTGGAGTCAATGGTCCTTTTTTGAAGTTGACCATAAAGAATGTCTACGCTATGCAGGATTTTATGAAAAAAAGAAAGCCAAAAATTAAATTCATTACTCTCGAGGACCTCGACATGTCCAGATGCAAGGGATATTGTATTTACATCTTGAAATTCGTCCCCATCTAAAATAACTTCTAAACACTCTTTTATTTCTTCTTTTTTTTCAAAAACTGTATTTACTTGATCTTTGAATTGTAAAGTTGCCATCTGGTTTTAATGAGTGAGGTAGTCGTTGTATCGACTACTTTGATCCAATCACTGCTGTTTCTCTTTGGTACTATGTGGATAAGGAATCTGCACATAGGCTTGATAGATTAGCAAAAAAGATGAGTGACATATTTTGATTAACTGGATTGCAGCATTTTTGAGGCATCCACGTAAATTAAGCTGATGAGCATGATCAATGTATATATTCAGCTTTGGATATATTTCTCTCAACTTAGTCTGAACCCCACCAGACTGAGCCTCCTCAAACATATGCACCATCTAAGTTTGTGATATCATAATTTATCCTTGGTGGTCATTTATCACCCAACCTTTCGATCGTCTTAATAGCAAGTTAGGCAAGTGTTATGGCAGGGCATGTTTTCTGGTGGTAATGAAGTTCCAAAAGTTCTTTTTCGACTGTTTTCCCTTTAGACAATGTATCTAAGTATGGAGCAACCATTTGGTATTATGTGGAAATAGCATCAACTCGTTTCATTTGCAATATATCTCAATTAGAAAAATCGATTTCTCATGGAACTTCTCTTACAATCTCCTCGTGATAGTATTTTCAAGCATTTAGATTTGTATAAGTGTTTCTATTTCTGTATCTGTTTTTTTCACAAGTTGTGCCTTGAATAGACATGTCGATTTTCCTCTTAGGATGCATCACTTAATGAATTTATCCAATTCGCACTGAAGTCACCAGCCCACTGACTGAATCACCTGGAGTGGGGTTTGACGAGATTCAGTTTCGTATACTCCGTCTCAAGAACAACTCCTAATGATGCTTCACAAAATTTTTATGGCATTTTACTGATTCAGTATTCAAGATGTATACTTTTGTTCTAAACATGCTCATTTAGCTTATGTTACTGATTTTCTGATATTCGCTTGTCCAGCTGTTTAGTAAATGCTTAATTTTCCAAACAATTGAAAGCTTTAAAGCATGTTTCTATTGTGTAACTTTCGTGATTTCATGATTTTTTGCATTGGCTTGCCAGGATGTATTCTATATTTGCTTTTACACCGGTTTTGGTCCATGTATCTATCTCCGCGATACAATGAAACATTGGATAATACAATGCGATAAGAATTTCTTTTCCTCACGTAACCACATAGTCCAATTTGTATTTTCATACATGTAGATTAAATCCTGAAAACATCGTTTGAATGTCTATTCTTGCTTATAACATGTTGCTTTATGTTTAAGGCTTGGAGTAGAACGGCCTAACTTTTTTATTTCATGCTTCTCCTTGGTCTGGAACACAAAGAGGAATGTTTTTTTAAGAGAGCAAACTGGGTAACTGTAATTTTATCATGAAAAAGGTGATATGATATATTATATTATAGTATATAATAGTATATATATTATAAGTATTATATATATTATATATATATTATATATATTATATTATATATGTATACTATTTATATATAATATATATATATATATATATATAAACTTGTATATAATGATACAGTATATATATATATTATCTATTGTACATAATATTAAAACAGATGCTGAAAGTGATCATACGTCGATCCATCACCTCATTTACGCAAAGGCGCACAATTTTTAAAAAGGGGACTAAGCATAGGTGCACAGCCAATTCCCGCGCCTATGAACACGAACAGGAACAAAGCAGTTTTTTTACTTAAAAAAGTTAGAACTTAGAAGCATGGCTAACTTGCATCATTCTAAAAACCAGTGTAAAACTTTTATTATATATATATATATATATATATATATATATAATTATATATATATATATATATATATATATATATATATATATATAGATATTATATATATATATATATTATATATTATATTATTATATTATATATTATATATAGATATATAATAATTATATATATAGATTATATATATATAATATATATAAAGGTGGGCCATTAACGCGTTAGAGCGTTAATTAACTCGTTAATTTTTCGTTAACCTTTTAACGCTTTCGTTTAATTTCAAAAGAAGTAACGACTATTAACGAGTTACATTTGTGAATTAACGTTAACGAGTTAAAATTTTCCCCTACAGCCGTTAACCGTTACCCTAATTTACGAGATTATAAAATATTTTCTTATCTGATTTTAAATTGTATTAGCTTCGATTTCGATAACAGATTTTTTTTTTCAAAATTTCCTAAACGTTCCTCTCAATGGCTCAAAATTGTTTATTCTTACACGGATTATTATCACTTAGTAAGTTTAGCATGTTTTTCTTATCCTGTATTTCTCATTTCTTATTGGTTCGCGGAAGAAAAAAAAAAGATTGTGAAAAAATGCGAGTTCAATTCATTAACCCATTTTCGTTCGTTACTTGAAACTTCTTCTTTTGTTAACTAAAAGAAAAATATAATTAGGCCTAATAAGCGTTGTAATTTTTTATAAAAAAAAAAATATACATTTGTATTAAAACTATAAGTTGGTATATCCGGTTATTTTTACAATAATATACTATTAAGTATTTAATATTAAAACTTACGCTTGGGAAGTATTCTTTGGCAAGTGGCAAAAGTTCTGCTAGGTCAAAGCCTAAAAATTAAAATTCACATCCTGATACGCTTAATATTATTATTAATATATTTAGCCGTACTTTATGATTTCGTCAGCCACAATAAAAAAAAAGAATAGATGTTAAAGTGGTATTGAGTATTCTATTATGCAGCAAGAATTCGTTTTTACGCTTTTTTTTATTAAAATTCACTTTAATTTAATTTTAATATTAACTTTTCCCGTGAAGTTTAAAAAAGTATAAAATATTAAATTTCACGGATATTGAAAACCATTTAAAATATAAGAATTTAATGTATGAAATTATTTTAAACTAATAGTCGTAATATTTACTAGTTATATGTTTCAAAATTGAAATTATATATGAAAATAAATAACATTTACGTCGGGTGTTGGGAAATAAGACTGATGTGTCTGCATAAGTAAAAGTTTTGGTGGATTGGTGGTTTGGGGTTGGCAGATCTGGCAGTTATTAGTGATAAAAGTTTACATAAAAATTGAGAGAAGAAATGGCTCCTTTAGGGTGAGACGCCATTTAGTTATATAATATATTGATATAAGAATGGGAGAGGTTGTTTTTGATATAAGACTTTGCAAAACTCTGTTGTTGTAAAAAAGAAAGGAAAGTCATTATTTTTAGTTTTCATTATATTATTCTATAGTAGGGTGATCAGATATATTGTAGAGGGCAATTTTTTTGAATAAGATGTGTGTTGGTAACGGTGTCGTAATTGCTTATGTATTATATTAGCGTCTTAATTTATAGCTGTGATGATTTAACATAGATACTTGTTAGGGATAAGTTTGATTTGTTTAGAAGCTCACTCTAATATTTTAGAATGTGTGTATGTTTGAGGTAGGTTGGAGTTAGCTATAATGTTGGTTGTATATATATTACAGCACTAACTCAGTCTCTGTCAATATATATCTGTTGAGAAATAATCTCTGTTAATGTTCAGATTTGTGTAAGTTCTGGGTTACGTCTGTGGTGGCACATTCAGGGTTTTAGTTGTGTGGGAAATTTTTATTATAAATCATATATTTATCTCTAGCAAGTGATTTACTAATGAACTGTGGAACTAGGTGCAGATGAAGGATTATTTGGGTCGATTAGTAGGAGGGGAGTCTGCGTGATCTTTTTAGGTTTGGAGTTTTGGATTATGTATTTCGCTTGTTTACCAGGTTGGGGAGTGAATATAGTTATTAAAAGATTTGTAACAATATTTTATAGGCGTTGAAGATGTTCTCATTCTGTATCTCTAGTTAGTATGAATATAATCTTCTCAGAGTAATTTTTTATACTTCTTATAATATTTTTAGTTCTGGTATTATATTGGTGGCCTATTATGCGCAGGTTGGATATGGAGTCTGGCCTGTTGCTGTGAATGTTTTCCACCGGGTTTTAATGTTGTGGTGTATATACCAGTTCCGAACTTTGTGTGATGAGAATGGGGGTGGGAGGTTGTGGTCTAATTGAAGTTTTCTGTTTTTTTATTATCTGAGGTGGTTATGGTATTACGGGAGATGTTAGCGTAATGTTTAGCAGACTGTCTGATTGTTGTATATTATTTGGGTGGATAAGGTGTGAGGAGTATTGCGTAAGATTGGAGGGTATTCGATTGGGATTATTATGTGGTGGGTTGTTTTATCTATAATTGATGTTTATATAATTTTTTTTTAATGACTTATTGCTCCAGGTTTTCTAATTGGCTATGGGCGATGAATGTATTTGTTGTATATGATATTCATAGAAAACTTTATTAGGTAGTAGTATTTGGTTAATGTTGGTTGGGATATTTGGTGATTTATGAGTTGTTAATTTCACATGCAGAAATGTGC
>JABUQX010034541.1:5000-28502 GCA_015478945.1 Trachelipus rathkii | reverse complement strand
TAATGCTTTTGTAGTATAATAAATGATAGGTTATTAGGTTTAGGTTAGGTTAGGTTAGGATCGTACTAGGTTTGGTTGGTTAGAAATTAAGACGTTACGGTTAGGATTAGGTTAGGATTTAGGATAATATAAGTTGAAGTTAGGATTAGAAATTCCACTTCGATTCATTAGAACACGGTGTCTGATTGAATGCAATAATTCGCAGCAGGAAAGAGCTAGGCTGAAGAATATGGTAGTACCAGTGAGGATAGCACAAGGTCGCAAGGACGTCAGAAACCAGCGGTTTTTGAAGGAGACACTTGGGAAGGAAGGTAAACATTATTCCAAGCACTCGTCTATAAGGGTTGTTAAGCTCAGAAGAAGCTAGCAAAGAAATAAAAACTTTAGATAGAATAGTACACTTGATAAAGGGAGGCGGGGAAGAGAGAAATAAGCTCTGGACGCATCCTAAGAGTGGTAAATTTATAATGGATGAGGAAACGTTTGAGCAAACAAATCAGCACGATACGAAAGTTTAAAACATCACTATATTAAACTCAAGAAGACACACGGGAAAACATCAACAATCAAACCAACGACGACAACAGCGCACCTGAAATCGAATCCCCATCACAGAAATATAGAGGAATCTAGAGGCAGCGAGAGAGAACCAGCCAGGACCAGAACAGAACGATATAGGAGTTCAAGACATTCTCATAACACTCTAAAATGTTACAAGACAACGAGTGATTTGGTCTAACATGAGCAACAGTAGCTATCATCAATCACACCACGTTATAAGGCGCATAAAAGAGCACTGCTCGACCAATCAACACACCAAAAGTTAAAAGAACTAGCATAAAAAATGGCCCAAAGAACTAAACATCAAGCGAATCAAATCATACAAACAAACGTTCTCTGAAATATGCTGAGATCGAACAAAAGAAAATGAATCAATAAGAAAAGGAGATAAATATGATCACCCCAGATCAAAGTGGCGACTACGTAGTGCTTATGTGGACTATAGTATGGATACATTCAGCCCACGCTGTCTCTCCTACCATTCGTGACGTCGTTTAACTTAATTAAATAGTTCGTTCTCAACACATACTAACAACTCAGCTCAATTTCCTACTGATGGGCCGGATTGGTCGACGCCGTCTCTCGCTCGGCGCCCCGGGTCTCTCCGGCCCCGCGGAGCATGATAGTTTTTAGGTACAACGGTTGAAGTGATCTCGAAAACTAGAAAAAAAAGTTCTTTTATTGCATTTTTACGTTGAGAAAATATTTTTATTTACGGAGATCTCGAAGACCGGATATATTGTCTTTCACTGGGAATCGAGGGATATGGAAATGGTATAAAATCTGACACGAGTTTCTGATATTCTGAATTGAATAAGCAGAATAGATTTTTTAATAATTCATATTAGAATTTATCAAGTTTTAGCTCACGGTGATAGGAATGGATGGTATGCACCATGGATCCAATATGATATAGTTAAGATATATTATATATAATAATAAATAATAAATAAATATTAATAATATATAATATATATATATATAATATGATTATATATAGGAACCTCATATAAGGTAAGTATAATAAGATAATATATTATATATAATACATATATATATAATGGAGACAAAAGTCTAGTTTTTGCACATGACGACTAAAAGTAATATTTTTTTTTTTAAACTATATATTATAAAGGAGAATATATTTGACTGTTTAAATGCATTTAAAGGCAACGTTTATTTATATAAAAGATTATAACTTTAACATGTTTCATACTAAAATAATATATACTGTAAATGTAACAATAATTAATAGGGTGGAAGTAAATAAAGGATAATAATATTTTAAGAAAGATTAAATTATTAGCCGACTTTATCATATAGCTTAGGTATTCGGGGTCATTACTTGAAAATTCGTAAAAACTTGATAATTGTTAAAGTGATTATAGCAAGTTTTTATTATTAAATGAGAAATAGATATATTGTTTGCAGTATTTAACACTAATGAAAATGATGTTAATAATAAATATCAAAAAAAAAAGGTCTCATTAAATTAAGTTTATGAAGAAAAAAATTGTTAAGATATAATAAAAGTTTTATATTAAGAAGGTATGGCTCCTACAAGATCATCAGATCTCTAAAAACTCCTGAAAAATCATTAGATACCAAATAACTCCTGCAAGATCATGAGATATCTAATAACTCCACTTAGTCATTTATAATAAAAGAAACATGACAAGGAAAATGTATATAATATTTTAAAATTTTTTTTTTTAATTATTATATGGACGTCATATAAGACATTTCAAAATGGTACTCCGTCAGTACATCACCACCGAGAAGAAATCAAATAGCTCATACCCAGCGCGTAAATTTCTATAAAGATAACACCAATAATAATATTTTCAAGTCCGTTAAAGGGCATACCTGATTAAGATAATTTCACTTAGATTTTTAAGAAGTTTATATTATAATAATATGAATATAAATAATTCTAAAAATATAATAGATAGATTAAGAAATTAATATAATATAATAATATTAATATAATAGTTATATAGATAAATATATATATATAATATATCTAATTTTCAAAGAATAAATAAAATTATATAATATATAAATAACTATTCACCCAAAGTAATATTTACAGAAAAGATCATATGACAGTAATTAACCTACAGACATACACACTCACATACACATAGCGTATATACGACAAAACCCAAAAGAAGAAGAAAAATCTAATCACTAATACGCTTATCATATATGTGTAACAGTATTACTGACAGTGACGAAAGTTAGGGGGCTCGAGCACGATGGGGATACAGAAGGGGGGGGAACGTTTGGTTTCCGGATACCACCACACAGTCAGCGCGGACGCGGCCGGCTCGGCTACTGTTGCTGCGAGAAAGTCTCGTAGTGAAGAATAAGAAGAGGGTCGGAACGACCCTCCCGGCAGGAGAACGCGCGCATAAATAGTACCCTCGCAACCTGTCCGTTCCCGAAAAGAAGCCGAGAAGACACAAAACAACTAGATCCTCGCATCGCTTGCTGTATATTACAACGAGCGGCTTGGATGTTCACTTACGTTAAAAAGAAGAGATCCGCTTCGCGAATGGACGATAGAATATTATATGGTCTTATAAAGCTGCGTGGGAGTCGTAAAACGATAACAGTCCTATATATATTTTGAATAATCAAATCCCTATATAAATAAAGACGAGTCTAATATTATTGGTCCAATTAAAAGATACCTTTGTACTGATTAATTTCTTTGAGCTAGACAGAGTACGGATATACAAGTAAGGTCCATAAACTAATGACTTATCTCATTATATATATAGTATACTATAATATAATAGTATAAAAATAATAAATAATAAAAATATAAAATATAATAAAATATAATAACTACACTAGAGTATATAGTGAATAATATAATAATACAAAATGAAACATACAGAAGAGCCAAAGTAATAGTATATAAGACATTTGAAATAATGTGATTCGGGTATTGTAATTTCTGGAAAGTTGAAAAAATTTCTTCTGTAAATCTTGAAGTCGTTGGTGAGAAGATTCGATTTATAAGCACAGATGTTACTGTTTGGTGTAAAAATATTAATATAGAATGATATTAATTAATCATATATTCACAAAAAAATATATACAAAATAAATTTCATATTATATTATGTTCAAAGTTTAACTTATAATAAGTTCCAGTAAAATAATAAACCAGCAAATTGGATTTATTAGTTTTCTCTATACCTCTATAATAATATTTTGTTATTTTCTAAACAAAAAAAAAAAAAAGATGATATAAAGATATAATAATATAATAATAAAATATAATATAACCCATAATAAATATATAATATAATATATAAATAGAACTAACAAACATATATATACAAAATATAAATAGTATAAACAGTAACCTAAACTCATAATAATAGAAAATAAAACAACAAGGCAAAATCCACAACACTGCAGTATGAGGTATAATAATAGACTAAAAACAGTATCAATATATCTCAAACCTGAAAAGCTAGCTAAATAACAACCCTCACTATATAGAAACTCATATACACCAACTATAGCTCAACACTGAATCAAACCTATACTGAATTATTCAACTAACGTACAGTATGCGTGGGTATATGTTTTATATCTATATATATAATATTTGATATAAATATAACAAAAATAATATGATATATAATATAATAATAATAACTAATAATATATAATATATATATAACTAATATAAAATATATAATAGTAAATATATATAATTACTATTTCGAAGAAATAATATTATATTTAATATATATATACTATTATAATATATATAATATATATATATCTATGTTCAAAGAAAGAACATTAATAGGAATGGTAATAAATTTGTACTGCCTTATCTGGGATTTGGAACCAACAGACATGTTGCAAAGTGGTTGCGGAATGAGAGACACAATACTCAACGAAGCTTTACCACTGGAATCACATCCTCACAACCGCGGTAAAGCCTCGGGTAATACTATGTCCGTCATATCAGGCACGATCGCCGGTGGTTCAAATGCCCAAGGAAGGCAGTAATATCTTTACCTTCCCATTATATGATTCATCTTTCATTTATAACATGTTTCTAATTTATTATATATTATTTGCAATATTTAATTATATTTATGTTTAATACTGTGACATGATTAAAGTAATAATAAATATATATATATTATGCATTCAGAACAGAAACCTGATATTTTGGAACAGTAACCGGATATTTTCAAACAGAAGCCAGATATAAGACCCTAAATATATAGACCACTACGGAATCCCAAGGTAATCACTATTTTATTTTACAACTACTAATTTAACATGTTCAACCCAAATAACTAGAAAACCTATTCCAATAAATAGATCCATAAATAAAATACAAACACATAAATACCTAAAAAAAACAACAATAACAACAAATATAAATACACTAACAATACAAAGAAGTACAAAATTTACAAATGGTACTTGACTGTTAAAGTACAGATGTACTAAAATAAATATATTAGTACTGAATTAAACTTAAATGTAAAAGTACAGAAATACTGAATAGCTATAATAAATTTTTTTTCACCATAACTATACTCCACTCACGCTCAAATAAATACGATCCTTGTAATCACTAGAACTACATAAAAACCTATAGTATAAAAGCAGAAATCATAATTACATATGAAATTTATCCATTCCCTAAATAAATATCGAGTTATTTGATCATATTTGTGTTGAAACTTTACACATCTAACAAACTAGAATAATATATACTATGGTTATATAATTTAAATTTGTATAGTGTGATTACCATCTATCTAACTGTCTACGTATCATAAATATACAGCTAATATATGTCATTCACAATATATCTTTTTAATGGATTTTGTTTAAGCATTTTCAGATTATATTAAATCGGGCAAATAAGCAATCTCATGATGCCAGCTGACATGATCAGGGAGGATGTATTTCCTTTCATTCGTTTTACTAAATAACTTGATAAATTAATATATTAATTATTATAATAAATCACGTCTTTTAATTAAAAGACCATCGACGAAGTATCTGACTGGACATCTGACCACATTAAGTTTAGGAAAAGATCATAAATGAAAATTAAGAAGATGTATTTACAAAACAATTCAAATATACTAAAAAAATAAATATATTCCTTTAAAACGAAAATGTTAATTCATAAATTTTCGAAAATCTCACGCCTATCTCTCTCTCGGTCAGCTCCTCTCTTCATTCATCTCTCTCTCTCATAAGGGAATCAATAAGTATACTCATCAATACTCAAATAACGGATACAGATAATAAGATAAGGATACATAAGGATACGATAATCCAAAAATATATATCTATCTGATTACATCACTTACGCTATAAGTGATACTGAATTAACAGTCAGTCATTATATACTACAGAATCACATTACTAAACAATATAAATAATTAACTAATATATAAGTATAATACATATTCTCTATATCATGATAAATAAATATATATTATATATAATCACTTACATAAATTACAATAAAGACAACCTAATACAAATAAAATAATATAATAAATAATAAATATATATATAGTATATATAGATATATTATATATGTATATATATAAATAAGATAATAGTATATAAAATATAATATATACGTATACTATACAACTATAAATAACATGCAGTCTGTTAAGGTAGATAATCTTAGGGATTTAGAAACCTTGTATTTAATGAAATTTCGGGAAGTGGCAACCCTGCAAGACTATGGAGGTTAAATAGGTTATGAGAAATAATATTAAATACAAGCCCTATAAATCGGTAAGCGGCAGAGGACAATAATCATAGTCCACGATAGTAATTATCAAGCAACACTTTAATCTTAACCATTAGGTACTACCGTTATAAGGTAGAATCACATAAATATAGATCCCAAGATTGATACAAAACGTCAATCTACAGAGGATTGTAAATCAGGAAATTAGGAATGCAAAAATGCCGGAAAGTATGTGACTTGGAAATTGAAAAGAGCTAGAACATGATAACAATATTGGGAAATTTGGAAAGGATAAGATATTTGGTCTAGATAAAATGCTAATATAGATTTCTGGCTGTGCAGGAAGTAAAAGGCCACCCAGATAGTTACGAAACATGATTAGTAATAAATATACTACTTGCAAGCAAACGCATTCTATAAACTAAATTACCTTTCACTGGGAACTACAATAAATACTTATAACTAATCATCCAAACTATACGATGATAGCCACCCTAATTATGATAAGATACTCATCACCATCAGCTTATGCAATAAAGACATGTAAACTACGTACAACTAAATAATACTATATATACTACCTAATATAGCCTAAATTAATATACGCTAGACTCACTACGATCAGTAAATGAAACTATCCAACGCTTACATACCCTATATAATATATAGAATAGTATCATATCATAATATAAAACTCATCACCTATTAGAAGAGTGCCTACATGTTGAAAGTCTTCTCTCCATCTACTCGCTTCTCATATCATTTAACACATTCATTCTGGGTAATCTACTCGCACATAACAGTACGGAGCCGCCGCAAGCCGCATCGGCCCAACCTCCTGCCCAATCTCATTTGATCAAATATTAAGTAAACATATACAATCACCATTAATAAGATATATATAAATCAATACTAGAAATAACACGGTATCACTTATAACTCACACAATATAAAAAACTGACCCCGAACACTATGCACAAAAAAAAATTATATCAAAACCACCATCATAACTACTAACATAGTTATCACCATAACATCCCGTAAAGAAAACAATATATATAGTAATATAATATAAAATATTATATATAATAATATAACGAGAAAAATATAAAATATAACTAAGTTAAACAATACACGATAAAATATATATTTATTAATTAAAAATATATAAATATGTTAATATATAAATTGATAATATAATATATATAACATAAAATATATATATATATCATTATAATAAAAATATAATATAATATATATATATATATTATAAAAATAAGAAATATATGATAAATAAAAATAAATAGATATATAATAATAATAATATAGTCAAAATAAAATAATAATATATTATAATAATAATAGTAAATATAAAGCTATAAATAATATATAATTTTTAATATGAAGATAAAATACTAATAATGATTAATTAATATAATAATAAATCAACGTATAAACTAGATAACATATGATACAAACATATAACTAAATACTTATAAATAAAACTCATATTAATAAAGATTATACAATAAACATAACAACGGTAAATATAAAAATAATAATATAATACTAAGAAGATTTAATATTCATAATCAATAATATATTTTTTTCAAATTTTTATGTATTATATTATAATATAACTCATATAATATTTTAAAAAGGTAAAGTTGTTTATTATATAGAATTATATAAATATAATAAAATATAAAAATAAAAATAAATAAAAAATATAATAAAGTAAATGAAAAAATAATATATAATATATATAAAGTTAATAAAATTATATAAAATAAAATTAATTCATAAGGAGCAAGGATTCAAAGCATATATAAAGAATGACTATTCTTATTAATACAATAATATTTTATGTATATAAAGCGATAAAGGACCCCAGCCCACACTTTTAACTTTAATGCATTTGTTGGCGTGCAACATTTCAGCACTCATGACAGGAGAGAATGAAAGAGTTGACATTAAGCAATGAAAAGTATGTGACGTCATCATGTGAAATAAGTAAATTAAAACGCACAGCTATTAACGCAAAATAAATTTAAAAAAACTTAGAAGTAAAAAACATTTATATTTCTTTTAAATGTATTTCTAATTATAATAACAAGCAGTAAAAGATGCATTGGTTAATGATAAAAATAAAAAAAGAAATAAACAACAGATTCTAATAAGATTCAATTAGAAGAGATACAGAATAAATAAAAAAATAAATGCTAATAAATAAGAAAAAATACAAATAATATAGAATAAATAATAAATAAAAAATAATAATAATAATAACTAAATATAAATTAAATAATAATCTACCACTAATAAATAAAAAATAATTAATCAAATATAATAATACAAAAAAAATAAAAATAATACTAAAAAAATAATATTAAATATATATTTACAGATACTAAATAAGTTGCCTTAATAAATCCATATTAAAAAAATAATAATACATTAAAGTTAATAACAATATATATAATAAATTACATAATATAAAAAATAAAAATATATAATAAATAAATAATAAAATATATATATAATTAATATTTTATAAATAAAAAAAAATATATAAATATAAAATATATTTAATATTTATATAATAATTACTATAATAATATATTAATATATATATATAGTATAATATCATTAATAATATATAATATAAAATAACACATTTATCATATATATAATTTAAATATACATAAAAAGTATATGTAAAATATATAAATATATTTATATATAAATATATAGTAAATATATATATATATTAAGTAATATATAGAAAATAATAATAATATAATAATAAAGAAAATAAAGTATAAATAAAAGAATATAAGAACAAGTAAAATATATAACAGAAAAAACATTATAAATTAAAAAAACATATAACATTATATTAATAAAAATATAAATAATAATATACATGATATATATATGTAAATAAATATAATATAAATTAATAATAAAAATAAATAAAAATAAATAATATAATAATATATATAACTATAAAAATAAAAAAGAATAAATAACATATATATAAATGATTATTTTATAAACAACTACAAAGCAGTAGCAACAAAATATTAAATTTAATAATATAAATTTATAACAATATAAACGAGGACAAATTCCCATTAAAGAATGAACTATTCGGTGCATAATGAACAATAACAACAACAGTATTAATATAGATATATATATATATATATACTAATATATTTCATTAAATTATATATATACTATCATATATATATATATATATATATTATATATATATATTATATATATATATATATATAATATATATAACTTTTAATATATATATATATATATATATTATATATATATATATATATATATATATTATATATATTATATATATATATATATTATATATATTATATATTATTATATATATAATATATATATATATATATATATATATATATATTATAGTTATATTAATATATATATACAGTAGTGAGGCAGGATCTCTATTCTTGAAGCGAGGCCGAATATACTGATGACTGAAAAAGCCAAGAGCAAATCTAACATTTTAATTCTGCCGACTTCTTTTCGGGTTATTTAAAATCTAATGTATGGGTTGAAGCAGATCAACAAATATTGAAAAACTTTTGATATACAAGAGGAAATCTATTACAAATTTAAAAAACTTTGGTATGAGGAGCACTTGTTAAGTTTAAGAGAAACCAAATAGGCTATAAGAGTCTTTCTGAGAAAATAAATTTAAGGTAAATGATATCAATTTTAATTAAATTAATCAGTAGAAGACGTCCATTTTGGTTGATTGGTACAGTTTCAGAATTTGTTATTTTTCAAACATTGGTAATGATAAGCAAGCTAGGTTTTGGACCCTTGGGGACTTAGTGAAGGAGTCTATGTGGCTCTTAGACTAAAAAAGTTTGGAAACCCCTGGTCTATAGATGATTAAATCAAAGTAACATGATAATCATTATGTAGAAGATATATCAGTAAAAAGTCGACCAGAGGCACAAATTTGCATTTCACATTATTTTCGGACTCGTAAGCAGTTTCTTTCAACTTTGAGTATGGTCTGCAAATATATTAGTGAAATTTCAGAAAGTAATGGAGGGTCAGGGCACTTGTTCGTGCCCAAAATTAGAAATTTTAATCCTGTATATAGCTGATTGCTTTTGAAGAGAAATGAAGAGTTATGGGCAGAATATGAGGATGGTGTAAATATTAGAAGGTTCTACATAGAGATTCATCTTTATGTTCATCAAAGGGAATAGAAAGACTTCGTGTCGTCTTTCCTATAAGGTGGTATCACAGTCACCACACTTGTATTTTTGTAAATCACTGATGAGCATATATAGGTAATGAAAAGTTTTTTGTTCTTTATTTTAAAGTCACTTTCGTAATTTTAATTTTCATTCGAGAAAACTAATTTGAATTTGGAATTGAAGGTAATTTATTTTTAATATGGTATTTAATTCTGATTTCAATTAGAAATTATATATATATATATATATATATATATATATATTATAATAATATATATGTTATATTATAATAATATTATATTATAATATATATATATATATATATAATATATTATATATAACAGTATATATATATATATTATATATATCTAATATAGTATAATATATATATATATATATATATATGTATATATATATCATAATATATATATATATGTATTATTATTAGTAGTATTATATATATATATATATATATATTATAGTATATATATATATATATATATATATATTATATATAGTATATTATATATATATGTATACTATATATATATATATATATATATATATATAGTAATAATATATATATATATATATATATATATATATATATATATATATATATATATATATATATGTTATTAATAAATATATATATATATATATACATATAGCATCTATAATTATATATATATAATATATATATATATATAATATATATTATATAATATATATATATATATATATATATATATATTATATATATATTAAATTTAGAATTAAATATATTTAAAATAGCTACCCATTAGACGTCAAGAAGGCGAAACTACTAAAAACCGAAGAAGTCAAAACTACTTCACAATATTCAGGTAGTTTAAAATACTTCAACTTTAGGTGGTAGAAGTAGTTTGAACAATGAGTCTAACATTTTTCTAACATGATTGCAGGTAGTTTAACCAAGGAGTTAACAAATATTTTTAACATTCTGTAAGTAGTTTTGTATGCTCCTACATTAAGTGGTAGAAGAATCCTAAACTCTCACTTTCGAGTAGTTATAAAGTCAAGTGATGTCGTTTAATGCAAGATTAAGTTTGTTCGGTCATGGATGGAAAGGAAAGTGATAAGGAAGCAATTAAGAGCGAGAAATTATGTGAACAAGGCTATAAGAAAATGTATGTGAGAGCGCTTGCAAATAAATCAATTGAATGTGAACAAGGTGAAACTGAACAAATCTAGATCAAATGAGGGGAGCATTTGTTAGTAAGTGCAAGAAAGGTATATGTGGATGTGCTATAGTAGGAAATAAAAAAATGCAAATTGATTGGTGGAATGAAGAGGTGATGCAAGAAGTTAAAACCTAAAAAGAAGCATAGTTAAATGCTCTAAAAGTCATTGATGAAGTCTCAAAAGAAAGTTGTATGGAAATATATAAGGATTCAAAAAGAGCAACTAAAAGCTGCATACGTAATATTAAGAATAAGAGATGAATGAACCGTTTGAAATAAGGAGGATTGGGAACCTACATGGGAATAGGAAGCTATTCTGGAAGGAAATAAGAAAGGTTAAGGAAGAGAATAATTGAAATCTTCATAGAATAATGAATAGAGATGACACTTCGTGACTAGCGAAATGCATGTGAGGAGAGTGTGAAGGGAACACTTCGAATTTCCGTATAGGATTGGCAGTAATAATATTTGTGGGTTTGATGGTGCAAAAAAGAATATATATTTTTGGGATGAGGTAATTAGTAGGAAGGAGGTAATAGGTAGAGTGAGAAAGTTGAAGAATGGTGAATCAGAAGGTATAGATGAAATTACTGGTGAAATGATCAATAATGGAGGCGAGATTGTAATTGGTTGAATATGAAAATTGTGTAACAAAGCGTTTATGGAGGGTATAGTTCCGAAGGATTGGAGGAGAGTAGTAACAGTACCATCATATAAGGGTAAGGGATATAAAGGGAACTGTAGAAACTATAGGGGAATTGGTTAATTGGGTGTTGTAGGGAAGATATATGCTAGCATTCATGTTAAAAGAGTGCGTCGAGTAACTGAGGAACTGATTGGTGAAGAACAAGGTGCATTTAGAAGTGGTAGATGTGTAGATCAAATTTTCACATTAAAACAAATGAGTGAGAAAATGGAAGAGAAGATGAAGAAATTGTATTAAAATTTTATGGACTTGCAGCAGGTATATGACAGGATTAATAGGGAAGCTTTGTGACAGGTATTAGTGATATATGATGTTAGTGCTAGGCTTCTGAATGGAATTAAAAGTATTTATGTCGATAGTGAAGCTTGGGTAAGATTAAATGGAGTGGTGTGTATGGTTTAATATAAATAGTGGAGTGAAGCAGATTTGTATGACGTCTTCATGTTTATTTAATTTGTATATGGATGGAGTGTTGAAAGAATTAGAAGTAGGGGTGGTAAGAATGGGTATTAGACTGACTGAGAATGAAAGGGAGTGGAATGATACCTTGCTAAAGTGTGTGCTTTTGATTTGTTTTTGTGAGGTAAATCAGAAGAAAGTTTGAGAGGATTTTTAAAGGGGTTTGTTAAGGTGTGTAAAAGCAGGGGTTTGAAAGTAAATGTAGATAAGAGTAAGGTGATGGGTAGAGGTGAGGAGAGTCAGTGGTTTGTGAAATCCAAGATCTGGCTGGTAAACATTGGGACTCTCTCTCTCTCGCACTTGCGATGAGCTGCTCGACCTAAGGATTGATGGAATGATCAAGGTAGGCTTTTCTTTCGACCCTATGTCATGTTCATCTAGACTTAACTATTCTATTTTTCGTGATTTTACGCACCCTAATAGCCACACACTCTACTGGGGAAGAGAAGGGAATGATAAGAAATATATATTATATATATATATATATATTATATTATAATATATATATATATATATATTATAATATATATATATATATATATTATATATAATATATATATATAATATGATATATATATATAGTGTATGATATAATAATATATATTTATCTAATATATACTATATATATATATAATATATTATATATTATATATATATCTATATATATTAAATATATATATATATATATATATATATATATATATATATCTCTTGGATGGATATGTGTTGTGTAGTGTGGTTGTTGATTATGTATTTGAGGGGCTGTGCCGGGTGGGTTAGGGGTTGTTTAGTAGGTGGTTTTTGGGGGGTTGTGGGTGCAAGTGTTTTGAGTGGTATATTGGTAGGTGTGGGGTGGATGTATAATTTGATTTATATATAGTATATATATGATATATATATATATATATATATATATATGATATATATATGTATAATATAGTATAATATATTATATATATATATATATATATATATATATTACATATATATATATATATATATATATATATATATATATATATATATATATATATATATGATATTAATATAATATATTATATATTATAGTTAACAGTATATATATATTATATTATATATATATATATATATATATATATATTATTTAAATATATAATATTATATATATATATTATATATGTATATATATATACTATATATATATATATATATATGATATATATATATGATATAATATATATATATATATATATATATATAATATTATATATATATAATATAGCATATATATATTAATTATTATATTATAATATATATATATATATCTATATATATATATATATATTATATATATTATATAATAGTATATAATATATATATATATATATATATATATATTATAGTATGAGTAGATATTCAAGAGTATATAGTACATATATATATATATATATAGTATAATTTATATATATTATATTTATATATATATATATATAATTGATAGTATATTATATATATATATAATATTATATATATATATATATTCTTTTATTATTTGAATATTGCATGTCTGTAGGCGGGGTTTATGGGTGTTTAGGCACGCCTACAAAAGAACTTCCGGATGACCTCTCTAAAGAATTGAAAAAGGTAACATACGTTCAGGTTAATCAAGCTATTACATTAGCATGAAGAACTATTGAATACACACACAAAGGATTTGTGTACCGAAAGGAGGGCGCTTAGTGGGGTCCGCCCTAAGGCTTCGAAATTCAGACAGCTTGAGGCGGGGTTTTGGCACAGTATGGAACAAAATTAGGGAGGTTTGTAAAACTGTGCCTTCTTCAGAGGGGAATGGGGTGACATTATGTTTTTTTGTGTTAGCTCTAATAGTAATATCATAGTTTATACCAAAGGATAGGATTTGAAATTAAAAACTAGGTTTGTGAATTCTAGAAAAGGAAAGAAGTTATATTTGATTCTACAAATCCATATAGGTTTTTGTTTGTTGAAGTAAAATATTTTGAAATATCTTTTTCTAGGTTCTAGAAGAAAGAAATATGATATTTAAGAATAGTGCCATGTGATTATCACTTTCTTTTTCTAGTTTCTAGTGGTAATAACTTGTAATAGAACGCTACTATTTAAAATACCATATAGTTAATATTATTAAAATGATTTTAATAGTTTAAAAAGTGATCATGAACGTTTGGTGTAGTGACTTAGAAGAGTTTAATTCTAAAACGTTATTTTAGATATGAGAAACAAGTCATTGGGCATCAATATAAAAATGTTGCCATTCTTATAATTACATGTTTGGAACTACGATAATAAATTTTAAGAACATAATGTGAAGAAAAGATTAAAGCTGTTTATAATTGCTTCAAACGGATACAAACACCGAAATAGATGTCAAAAGATTACTAAAGTACCCGTACATTTTCTCTTAAGCTTTCTTGTCCGATAAACCAAGGATCTCTCACTTTAACTACTACGCGCCTTGAACTTGCTAGTTAATTTTCTTTTTATATAATAATAAAAAAAAACATTGAATGGAGTTACAGCATGACAAAGATGATATAGGGCACATAGACTTAATAAGATAATGAGTGTACTAGAAAAGTAATATAGTAGTGATAAAATTAGCGTGTATTATAAGGGCACTGTTTTAAGGACTAGAGTGGATGATATAAAGTGGAACATACTTAGATTGGGTGTTTTAAGGAGACTCATCTTAATAAGAGGTTTGGGGGTAGAGTTAATGGTAATTAAATGGATTACTTTAAGATAGTGTGGGCATAGGAATAAGACATTTATAGTTATTTTAAAATTTGAACTCAAATGCGAACACTTGATACTCACATCAACTAGGTCATTGAATAAATATGTAGCTCAAATATATATGACATCATATAAATTTCCACTCCACTGTTTTTTCTTTATTAGATAGAATTTACTTTTTAATTATTATTTATTAATGATTTTTTAAACTTCTTTTTTATCCATTTTCTCATTCATTCCAGAACCATTTTATATCATTATACTCCTGACTTGTATATGTCACGCGATGAAAACGTAGTACACATTTCCGGCAGCATAAAAGTTGCTTATAAGTTCACTAGGTTTTAGCCACGTGTAGTTACCTTTGGCTTGGTTGCGTGTATTTATTCAGGACTCACAAGACTGTGGAGTGTGTGTGTTAGAATTCCAAACATATGTTTATAGATTGGCGTTGACTGGATCTTATTACTTGCCTATAGTCAGATTAAGTTCCTATTTGTTAATAGCCTTAAAAGGATAAGGTTTAAATAATAATAATAATAATAACTAATAGTTATCATAATAAGAAGTAATTCGAATAATTATAACTAATATTCAGATAATTATTTTAAATTCAAGTTCAAATAATTACTTTATATTAATAGATTAATAAAACTATTTTGTGAATCCTATAATATCTCTATATAAAATAAATTAATGGATATCATAAATAATAATAATAATTAGTATTAAAATAATATACTATATCATTCAAATAGAGTAATGAATTTATATAGTGAGACTCATAAAAAAAATACAATAATAATCAACTCCAATAATATAAAGCAATATATTAATTATATTATAAAATATATATCTCATAAATAAATAAATGCAAAATAAACTTTAAAAATACTTACGTCTTTGTATCAGCCTCATGTGAGTGAGTGATGAGGTGTAAAAACTTATAGTTATTAAACAAATACTATATTTTAACTTAATGTATTTACTAGTAAGTTCAACTCCAATTGATACACGTAACACATCAGAACATCCCTTACATTTTCCACATTAAATTTTAATAATCAAATATAATATAAATAAATAATAATTATATAACATAAAGAATGTAATTAATAATTATAAATTAATCTCCAATGAACCTTTAATAATAATAATTAGATGATGAATATAATAAACATAAAATAATAATAGTTAAATAATATTAATAGAGACTCAATAATATATGTGGATTACTTCCAATGTTGGATATGCGCGAGGAGAAAGTGTGGTAAGGAACAATTCCTACCGGAAAAAATAACCAAACTGATAATTTATAATGCCCTTATTGTAGCTATTGAGTTTTGGTGGACGAATAAACATGTAAATACCTTTACCCGATATCAACATATCTGTGGAACAATAAAAACAATTGGACTCAAAAGAGCATGCATCAGAGGAGGAAGAATAAGTGGTAGATTATTCTCATGCGAAACTTAACATTGAATAGAGCCATTTACAAAGTAGATCTTAAAAATCGTTTACTATGTTTTTACGAGTAAAATCATTCAACAAGAATAAAAAAGGAAAACGTCATTTATACAAATGAAATTATTACATAATTAAATATATAATGAATATCACATTATTATTATTACATATTTTTTTAAGGAATGCAAATCCAACAATATTTCATAATAATAATAAGTCTACCAGTGAGTGATGCTCTATAACCCCATAAAGAAGTGAGATAAAATATTAACGGTATACTCACTAAGACCCCTTATGGGGTAATAATCACTACTATTGTATAATAATGTATAATTTCATCTCCCATTGAGGGTAATACTACCTCACACCTCCAGAATAATGATCCTCATATCATTATATAATAATATAGTGTCCGTCTGGATAATAATATAATTAAACTAAGGCTATTAATTTATTGATATAGTAATATTACAGAGAAAAACAAGTTTACACGCAACCAACGTAAAAGGTGCTATAGCCGCTATTCAAGGTGCCACGTGTGTCAAGGAGAAGGAGACCGAAATAATTATGAGAATGATATCGGCGGATGAGGGATCACAATCGCTTATCCATAGCGCTACAAGAATAATTAGTTACGTATAATCTCTGGCCTCCTGTTAGTAATACTATACTCTCCACAGCCATGCCGACGTGGAAAAATATATGAAGTGTGGAATATCAAAACTTTTAACGCTCAAGAGGTAGTCTACTATAGTGTGTATCGTCTTACACAACGTTGGGTGACGCAGAGCGTACACATAGGTGAGAGAAGTGAAGAGCAGATTACGACGATGCAGAGAGAGAAAAACATTTGGATCGCACGTGTGCTAAAGCTCCTGTTGACCCACTATCATTCGATAATAGAAGAATATTCAGTTTTCATTTAATATATTATATATTTTAGATCGAATATTGTGCACAGATTGTGTGTCTCAAACATTTGATTAAGAGAAATTTTGAGTGGAGTAGTATAATTAAACAAAATGAGCTTTTCTCTATATATTATCTTATATTCAGAGGTCAAATCCTAGTGTGATATGCTTTATATGCTAGCTGATCATGCAACAAAAACTTCCTCTTCTATCGCTACATTTTCATGTGACTTTTATGAGTGATATTAGACCTCTCTGTGCATTCTCAATATGGACAGAACTTTCTTCTTTAGATCATTCATATAAACATGGGATGACTTCTGTCACAATCTCTCGTACATTTTAGCTCTCATAGGGTCTGCGGTTGGGATTCGAATCACATATAGTAATTGAGATACCTACTGTTGCTCTCTCTTGAAAATGTCTCGTTAGTACTCATTACGCGATTCTTCTCACCAATCTCATAATCTTAATACTCTCATCTATTACTTCCATACCACTCACATCATCTACAACTAAGCGCGCTGCTAATCTCTTACACTCTGATACATGGTCCTTCAGTAGCTTCTTCCTCGTGTTTCAAATAAACTACAATAAAAAAACACAACCCTATGTAGTAAAGCACGATAGACACATACATTATATTCAAATAACTCAATATTGAAATTATATATAGTATATATATATAAACTACACACTCTATATATATATTAATTATAGTATATAGTAATGTATTATATATATATTAATATTATAGTTAGGGCATATTAATGATTTAGCCATATACCTACCTAATTAATATTCTTTGGTTAGTAAAACTGAGTATCTGACTCAGAATGATATCTAATATAAAGTAAAATACATTATAAACATAATATTATTTAAAAATATTCATAGTATTAAAGTATCAATCTCGATATACTGCTAGTAAACTATATGGTTTCTCCTAGCAGATTAATTTAACACATAAAAAGAGGGTTAGCAGGTGAGAAGTTTCTAATCTTCCGTTAGTTGAATATAAGAGCACAAAAGAGGGAATAATAGGACGCGATAATACACCAATGATGTTATTAGTAAGATACTGTCATAGATAATATATATAGTAGTAATACCGATGTATATAAGAATATTATGTATATCTAATATTATTTTGTATAATAGTCTCAGTAGAATATAAGTTATGGAATATATATACCTACCTCACCTCTAGTAGTGTACCTAGTATAGTAATATATATTATATATATATATTACGTTAGTATAAGATAATTATTATATTAAAAAGTATATATAAGTATATATGATATAATGTCCTGTATTATATTCATATTTTGTCATGAGAATATAAGGTAGTAAATAAAAATAATAATTACTCACTCCTATGTGATATATATTAACTTAAAATACTTATCTCCTAAGTTGAATAATATATATAAAATATAGCCTAATAAAATATGAGTTTATGGGCAAAATCGTACAGATTCACTAATCCGAACGCCGCACCGGTCACAAAACTATAAAAAAATGGATCTATAAATATTCTCTGTATAATATATATTTATGTTCACAGAAAATAACACACCCATAATTTAAGAAAACGAACCAAGCAAAAAATGACAAACACTCACATATGTGCTATATGATATGCTCAGATTTTACTATTATGTAATTCTATGCAGACATTGCTTGCTCTCGGCGAATCGGTTGAGCTGAACTCTTTTCATTCTTTGTGAGTTTACCATTTGTTTTGGTCCTTAGTTCCAATGTTAAGAATTAAATAATTGCCTAAATATATAATATATATATATATATGTATGATGTTGTTTCATTTATGCTATAATATTTTTCACCTCACCTCTCTTATATATATATAATATTCTCCACCAAATATATATTATATGTGAGTATATAAATGCTCCTCACTATCCACTTATATATATATTTATAGAATTAATTATATATATTTTATTATTAGTAATATAATAAGTAAGTTAATATATATATATGACCTCACTATATATATAGAGGAGGTATAATACTACATTCGGTATACATTAGTATATTAGTACATTAGTACAGTCAATACATTAGTATATTAGTACATTAGTACAGTAAATTCTCTTTTACTTATTTAAAAAAATAATAACGTAGTGAATAAATTAAAATTATGTTACTATGATTAACAAAGCTTAGAAGATCCAGGAAAATAAAGGAAAGAACTTTAAAACGTGGTAATAAACTTATCTAATGTTAAACATCGTAAGAAAATTAAGGAGCAACACACTCAGAACCTACACACACAACACACACTTATAGCTACACAGCGGACGCCTATATCACACTACTGACAGCTTTAAATGCTATAGATAAGCACCAAACACACACACACACACACACCACACACACACACCAACACACACACACACAACCATACACAACAACATCAATATAATATCGCACTATTGATTATAGCTTCGCCAAAATTGAAGCATAGCATTTCATAATATCTGTCACTAAGGTATAAATTATCTATAACTCCATTTTAAAAAAATTTATTGACTTAATTAAATAGTAATTATTTTATTATGACTCCTAATATTCAAAAGAGATAAGAGAGTATCATATTTCACGAATATAAATACTCAATTCGTTATTAAAGACCTTGATACAATGAAGAGTTTATTTAAAAATTAGTCAAGGTCTTCTTTATATATTATTATTTCATTTTCTATACTATTTATTCCTATACTAACCATATGGCTAATTTTGGCTTGTTATTATTTCATTCTTCATTAAATTAATTAAACAAAATTATAGTTTAATTTACAACCTACAAGGGCTACCACCAAAAAATCTAATTATATCAACGAGTTTATCTTTAACTTCACACTGTGATAATTTATTCTTTTTTTAACTTTTCTACCAAGTAATTCTAACCATAAAAATATAAATATATTAATATTATTTTTTGGTAACATAATGTTATATATATTAGAAAAAGATATACCTTTATGAACTTCGATTTCTTTTTGTTTTTTAGAGGAATCAACAAACAGTACAGGATGCGGTACGGATCTGGTCGGAACAATGAATGTTCTCAAAAATCCAGATCCAGTAGAACTATGTGATGATTTTTTCTATTTCTTTATTTTTTTAATATATATATATTCGTTGATTCTATACTTCTATCATCTTCTAGCTCAACTGTTATGGTGGCTCATAAATCTACGGAGCGCTTTTTCCTTTTCATAAGAGACAATCGTGAATGAGGTTCACGAGACTGATTGCAGCAAAATGTATGCTTGCAAATATTTTCATAATCTAGTGAATCTTGTCTGCGTCATTGATTTCTCGCTCCCAAAGACCCGAATAGAAACAATTGTAATAGTTCCTCAAACCATTCGGTAAAATATAACAACATGTTTAATATTCATAAATCACACCACACCGCTTATAATAATTCGTGAGAGTTGTGTGATAAAGGTGTACTATATATACTCCACCTCAAGATAAGACAACCAGGAGGGTATTAAATATAACAGTAACCACCAGGACTCCTACACACCTCTTTACCAAATTGGTTATTATGTATTGCCTACTTTGCCTCATACTCATGGATAAATCCTTGCCCAACCTAAATAAATTATAATATATAATTCATAAACCTATATAATTAAATAATGTTAATATTAGTATAGTAAATAATTTAATATAGTTATATTTATATCTGACCTATATTTAATATATATACGTTATATATAATTTTGTAATAGATATTATATAATATAGTTATATATAGTGTAGCGTTTCCTCATTCTCTTGCTTACTTATGTGGTCTAGTTATTCATTTCAATCGCTCAATATCTCGTGTCATGTTTTTGATGGGGTAGCGACTTCATCTTTCCTTTTTCTGTCATAATATGTGGTGTATAATATATGTTCCTCTAGATGGTCTAGTTCTTATATCTCACTACTTTTATTTATATTTCCTACTTTTCTTAATTAATGATCTTCTTCACTCATTGCACATCTATTAATGCTATTCAGACTCATTTAATGCTCGATGACTCGATCACCTTCATTATTCTTCAAACTCATTTTTTACAATTTACTGCTCCCTCTTTACCTTCTAGAGTATTTGCCTAGACTCTCGTCTTAATCTTTCCGATTCTATTTCATCGCTGATAACTTGGAATAGGAATTAATTAACCTGAGGTGGGAATCGTTTTACTTGAACTTGTTGAAAGTTGTCAATTCTTTTAAAAATCAACTTCTTCATATCTCCAAAATCTCCTACTCTAAGACACCTTCTAAACTTATCCTATCTCTTTCGACTGGAATTTATTTAAAAAACATTTTGTGTTGACATATTAATTATAAAACATCCTTGGCCTTAACATAAACAGAAAAAATGTCTTAGGAAACCTCACATTTTCACTAACGGTTTGCATAAGGCGGTCACGTCAAGATAATTAATCTAGGTGAGATTGCTGTTTTAGACTGCCTGAGAAACTTATTTTTACCTTTTCCACAGTATTACTACCTTGTTATCTTAGTCAAGGGGACCTCACTCCCGCCCTTGTATTGCGGCATTCAGTACGTTTGCTCCCTCATACTCGAGGCGGCTCAGGTTTCACCCGGCTTGTGTTGGATAGGTTCGATCAGGAGGCAAAAAGGAGCTATAATAAGACTGTCGGCTTTCTTTCTAGTTCACTTGACCCTTTACGGCTTCGGGCATTGTTTGGTGCTTGTATCTATAAAATTTCTATAGGTACCGTGAGAACGAGGGCAAAAGTGCTCGAGGGAACTATCCCTCGTCGCGTGCCCACCACCTTATGGAAGCATAAGATGCCCATACAGATACGCAATTAAGTGGTGACCCTGATAGTCAGGTGTCTCCGAAAGCAACAATGAGTGGTGAGTATAAGGATATTAGCAACTCCCGAGGACTGGTTCGGTGCGGTGTCAATCCCTGCTCTCCTGCCACCTCCCTTTCTGTGGCTACACCCTTGCTCTTCTATTCTTCTCGCTCCAGTTTTCCTTATATACTCACAATTTAAATTTTCACTTTTAAGGCCCGCGTCGGTGTGATCATCTGAAAACGTCCATATTTTGCGTTAGTTGAAGGTTTTGTTCTCATCGTTTCAGACACCCACTCTGAATAGGGCTTTGCCGTTGAGCGGTGGTGATAACTGTAAAACAGCAGAATAAATAATTATATCACTTACATTAGATAGCTTATCTTGGAACGCACCAAGATCTCATCTCATAAATAAGTTATAGGTTAATCGTCAAGTTATTAGGGTATTTATAATTATCCCTGGTCACCCTAAAGTATGATGTTATATAGTATGGATAACTCACTATCAACTAACTACTATA
>JABUQX010034541.1:0-2500 GCA_015478945.1 Trachelipus rathkii | reverse complement strand
TATATATATATATATATATATATATATAAAAATATATATTATATATAAAAAAATATAAAATATATTCAATTTGTAATCAGGCTGACGACCTATCTAACAAATGAACCAAACGAAACACGCTCCCAAGACAATACAGTTATTCTGATAACATGTAAAACTCTTGTATTTAATATAAGTTTTAACTTTATTTATTTAATTTTTTTGATCATTTTAATTAATTACTCATATATATGATAATAACTCTATATTGTTGCCTTCCTACATTTTTCTTCATATTTTGATATTTTTACAATATAATTGTGAAAAACCTCATTTTTTAAATACCCAAAAAAAAAAAAATTAAACATTAAAAAAAAAAAAAAAAAAAAAAAAAAAAAAAAAAAAAAAAAAAAAAAAAAAAAAAAAAAAAAAAAAAAAAAAAAAAAAAAAAAAAAAAAAAAAAAAAAAAAACTGAAGGAGTCTTAAAACATAAAAGATATTTTTTTGAAACTAAACATGATATTTTATTTTAGAAAGTTGGCCGCCTAACACCCAAATTTCACTCAGGAGAAAAACTGAATTGAAATTGGGGGTAAAAAAAATGCCCACACAATCACAATATAACAATGGATTACATAAAATTTTTAAAAAACGATTTACTGTTAATAATTTTTACATTTTTTTCTTTTTTAAATTTAAAAAAAATATAAAAAATAAAGAAACTTACAAAGACAAATAGACGAGACAAAAAAAAACGGGCATCTGTCACAATCAGCTGCTGTCCGTTTAATGCTAATACCGTATTTAATACAGATGCTTTACAAAATTTATGTTAAAAAAAAAAAAGCAAGAAAAAAAAAGCAAGTCAGCTTATAAAAAATAATAGAAAAAGCTCATAGCGAATATAGCTCCACCAACTGCTTTAAAACAATACAAATACAAGTATTTCCAAAGACATTTTCCTGATACATCAAATATAAAAATACAAGGTATTTATTTAATATTATTGTATTTAATCATTATACATAAAAGTAAAAGAAAAGAAGTATTTTGACCTTGTTAATAACATCAAACAAGGACAGAAAACTATAATTTGCTTAATTAAAGAGAGGATTATCCCTAAAAAAAAATTATTAAAAGAGAAAAATTTTATTAAAAAAAATTAATTATAAAAAAAAAATTATTAAAAGGAAAATTTTATTAAAAAATTATTAATTATTAAAAAAATTTATTAAAAGAAAAATTTTATTAAAAAAAATTAATTAATTATTAAAAAAAAATTATTAAAAGGAAAATTTTATTGCAAAATCTCAATATATTGTAATTGGGATGGATAAAGTAATCGCAAAGTTAATGTTTAAATAAAATTATGAAGAAATTATTAAAAAGGGTATTTATATAATTTTGTATATTAAATAAATAGTCTTATAATACTATGAATAATAGGAAATTATTATTATTATTGATTATATTATTATTATATTATTTATTATTATTATTATTGATTATATTATTATTATTATTATTTGGGATTATATATTATTTTATTATTATTATTATTATTATTATTATTATTGATTATAGATTATTATATTGAAGAGAGGACTCGGCGACTAAAGCAAAGCAGAGAGGGGGCCCAGGTTCGAGACTGGGTTGGAAGCGAGAAATGAGGAATGTGAGCTAGATTCTCTGGGAGCATGAAAACCCTAGCTTGGAGACGTGCAGCGAGCTCAGGGAAGCGTTGAATGAGGAGGATGAGGAGATTGGCGAGGCGTGCGTGTATGCTACCAATGGGAAAAGCTTAATGCGGATCCGCGGAGAGACGATAGGCCTGGCCAGTAGGCAAGGGAATTGTGTCGATTAGATAGGAGGACTTCGTCCGTTCACCAGAGAGCGGCCTTCTCAAAAAGGTCATCACTATAACAGCGGGCAAGTGATGTTCCGAAATCCCTTAGAGAATTCGATATTTATTGATCACAGAAGTAGTGCTTGAAATTACATTATTATATAGTGATTATTATGAGTTATTATTATTATTATTATTATTATGTTATTTATTATTCGAGAATTAGATTAATTGGATGTGATGATTATTATTGATACTTTGACAAGTTAATAAAGTTGGGAAAAGCCAATCTAACACGTAGTGTTCTCAGTTAAGGAACTTCCTGGTTCTGACAAATACAAAAGGAAAATATTCTTAAAAATAGTTTACAATTTACTACTTTTGAAATTAGCGAAAAAAAGAAAGAAAACTGATATCCAGGAGAGAGAGAGAGACGAGAGAGAGGAGAGAGAGAGGAAGAGAAGAAGAGGAGGGAGAGGGAGAGAGGAAAGGAGAGAGAGAGAAGAGATCGAGAGAGAGAGAGATTAGAGAGAGAGAGAAGAGAGAGAAAGAAGGAGAGAGAGGAAGAGAGAGAAAGGAGAGAGAGAAGAGAGAAGATAGAGGAGAGAGAGAAGAGAGAGAGAGAGAAAGAAGAAGAGAGAGGAGAGAGAGAGGTGATAATCAGTTGTATTTAGG
>JABUQX010034540.1:0-27767 GCA_015478945.1 Trachelipus rathkii | reverse complement strand
ATGTCAATAAATCTAGAATTTTTCAAGATATTTCAATGCATTTAGCACTAAAACACACGATTTAGCGTACATTAATGAAGATATGTTTACACAATGATAGAAAAATTCCATTTTATAAAAAAAAAATTATAACAATCTAGAGGCATCGTCTATGAAAACTATTCTGAAATGCCGTTGAATTGTAAACCAAGTCAAGTATGTTCGTGGAACCGCTTACATTCAACTGAGCCGAATGAATGAAACATCACGTTATATGTAGGACACTCACTCTTCACCGGTTTTACCAATTCATGGGCATAAAACTATTTCCTTTTCACTTTACTTTTTTTTGGTCCAGGAATATGTTTCAAACAAACTGAAATGTAGAAAAACCAAAGCGAGAAAATAACTTCCTTTTTGAAATTATTTCCTTTCAGACTGTAAAACACTCTTATTCATCATATTATATTAAATAGTAATATATAATTATATATATATCAATATTATATATATATAATATGTATACCTATATATAATCATATATAATAAATAATAATATACTATATATATAATAGTATAGTATAGTATATTATGTCGCTATATAATATAATTGGAGAAATATGATATATTTGATATATATATAATACGATACTAACTATATATATTATATATATATACTCTAAAATATATATAATTATAATATATAATACTTTAATATATTATAATATATATATTATAATATATATATATTAGATATATATATTAATCTATAATATATATATATATATATATATTTATTATAATATATTTATTATACTATATATATATAATATTATATATAGATATACATATATACTATATAATATATATATTGCCATTCTCACCACATAACCTCAATCTTTTACTCAGCCTTTGCTCCGTCCGAATCCGCTCCGGCTCCGGCTCCGACTCTCCCTCTTCGGCTCAGTCTCCAGCTCCGCCGTTTTATGCAGTATTGCCCCTTTTCGGACTTCTTGGTATTATTTTTATCTAAAATATCTAGAAAAAATAATGATGCTACAGATAAAGACAGGGCTCGACTTAAGGGATTTCACTATGCACTATTTGAAATATGTTCAGTACTTTATTCCAAAATAAAATTTTTGACCTAAAAAATATTTCCAAAAAAATTTAAGCCAAGCACCGCTGCGACCTTGCTATGCATCAGGCTCCGGCTCGGCCCGGCTCCGATAAAGGTACAATGCAACAGTTGTAAATTGATATACAACAGCACTAAAATACAGTATAGGTAATATATTTAACATTTTACACAACAAATTAATAATTTAAAAAAAAATTTGAATACCAAGCATCCGCTCACGGCTCCGGCCATCCGGCTCCGGGCTACCGACTAAGATTTGCTGCTGACTATTTAATGTCCAGCAATCTCTTTAGAACGTAATATAATTTTTCACCTAAAAAAAATATATTTTTTTGAAAGAACTGTTATATCAGCCCGCTCCGCTCCGGGCTACGGCTCAGCCACTAAGTTTACCTGCAAACTATATTTATGTAAATTGGTTTTTAGCAACATTCTAGGTTATATATATTATTTAACCTAAACAAAATGTTTGAACAAAAAATTTGATCCCACACGATTCCGGCTACCGGTCGGCTCCGCTCACGGCTCCGGCTGCCGACTAAGGTGTTCATGCCCAACAACTAATAATGTAATTGTACTGAAGTTATTTTTTTGTCTTTGCTAAAGTGCACTTTTTTCGTACTTTTACGAAGATATATAACTTACTCTTATATAACTAGGATGTTTAAAAAAAGAATAAATTTAACTCCCTTTATGTCTGGATTTAAATTAAAAATTATATATTTAAAATAATTATCGAACTCTCTTGAATAAATGTCCGGGTTACCACTTGAAATTCATCCACTTCTCGCTTATCTCAACGAGTATCAATCTCAGTAGCAACGTATGATTCAAAAAAAATAAACAACAAAAATTGCAAAACTGACGGAGGGCAGTGCTCGTTAAACCAGGAATGTCATCTACCACGGTAACTCTAGGTATATCTCTATATATCTAGGTGCATCATCATATATGAGTAATATATATACTATCCTACTCTTATATATAAAGTGTATTTATATTTCATATATATGCTATATACTTAAAATATGAACCCATATAGTCAATCTATTTAATATTTATTTATATATTATATACTATATTATATATAATATAATATATATTAATATATATATATATATATATATATATATATATATATATATATATATATATATATATATAGGTAATATATATAATTTATTCTTATATATATATAAATTAAAATATATAATACTTTTAGCTTATTACTATAAAGGTGACCTAGAGAGATAATAAGTTTTGAGAATATACAAATGGTCTACGCATCAAATAGGGGTGTATTTGTTTAATTTACTTAATAATAAGCCACACCAGGGTCTCCTTTCTCTCATCGGCTCCGGCCTTCTTAAAGTTGGCTCCACCCGGCCCTAGCGGCGGTAATAAGTTTTTGCACTATGTCGTAATAAGGTTATACTTGGGTCCAGTGCTGTTCTTTTTACTAGACCCTGCCTTGACAAGAATATACCTGTCTTATTTCGCGTGAAGAGCCTAAAAAATATTTTTGAAAAATTTCTGACACCCAGAAAGCTTCCAAGAAAGTTCTCTCGGCTCCTGCCCCGGCGTCATTGGCTCCTCTGGTTTACTCAAAGTGTGTGGGGACATCCGGGCTGTTGTCCGAGCTAAGGTTTTCTATGTTAAATAAAGGATTTTGAAATTGATCAGCAACATTCTTTTAAGGTAAGGTATATTTTGCTAGCGCTAAAAAGAAAATATTCATTGAAAAAAAAAAATGTATACCAGAATCCGGCTCAGGCTCCGACGCCGTTTCCATTTCAGAATAGGCTCCGGCTCCGGTCCCATTTCCGACTAAGGTTTCTAAATAAGTTGCATCTTGATCAGAAACTACTTAAATTATCTATTTGGATACCTAAAAAAAAATTTCTTGATAAAATTATATACCAGAATGCCATCCTCCGGCCTCCGATTCCGGACTTTCCGGCTCTCGCTTGACTCACTGTGTCATAACTACAGTGATTGTCTCTTCTACTGTTTTTTGCATAAGTTAAAATGATTGATGTCTCCTGGAGTTGAAAAATTGCAAAACAATACAAAATTCCCATAAACATAAAAGATGTCTGGTTATTAAAAATAAAAACATTATTTGAATTCGTCGAGCATGAAATTGCAATTTTGACTGGAATTGGAATTTTTTTAGTTCGACACCTCTCTAAATAAATCTCTGTATCTAAAAAACTATATTATGTATCCAAAAATAATATACACCATGCTAATAATACGAACTTATTTACAGTTAATGATCTCGCCTACACAAGGAGTTTAAATGGGAAGAATTTTGATATTTGGTATAAGAACGTTGTCAGAAAGTCGAAACCTAATCAAGTTTCCAGAATCCTTTACCGTTCTTGGGATTTGAAAGTGCTGTTCTTAGACAGAAACAGAATTCCGTTATGTTTAAGAGTTTCATATTTCTCTTATGGAAGATATAAAACAATTCGAGTCTAGATCTACCTTCTTCTCAAAGATGAAATATTAAGAAGTGAATAATATATACTACTATATAATATTATATTATTAAATTATTTAATAAAAAGCGCATATATTTAACAATATACTTCTACCTATAACTTCTTAAATAAGTTCCTATACTGTGAAATATATCACACTATATATTATATAATTATTATATATATATGATATATATATATATATTAATATTATAGTTTATATATTTAACAATTCTTTCTCCATAATTTAAATAAATATACTTATACATATATATTATATAACCTATGTATATATTAAATCCCTAAATTTAATATATAGGGAATAATTATGGACTTTATTTTCATAGATTGTGGATGTGTGTGTGTGTGTGTGTGTGTGTGAGAGCGGTTTTTCTCTCTCTCGAGCACTCGCCTAGCAAGCGAGGGTGCCCAGGTTCGAACTGGGTTGAGAGCGAGAGGAACTGTGGTATTTCTATTATCTCTAGCTTCGTCATACTCAGACGGTGTGATATGATGATAATATTGGTAGCTCTGTGACTTGCTGTTTAATGGGAAACAGCTTCCGCCTTTTCCTATCGTGCGACAGGCCTGTTAGAAGACTCAGCGCGCTTTTGCTGTTGGAATTCCCTAAGCTATTCGCAAGGACCTTCTCTCTCTGCTCTGTGTGTTCCATCACTTACAGACAAGAAGACGTTTAGTCCTACCTGAGTAGGGTTGTGTAGTTGATTATAAACTACATTTTATATTATATTTTTATAACTATAATATATAAATACCTCATATATATATATAATATATATATTTTATATCCCTCATATATAAAACTATATATTATTATCTCAATATTATATACTATAATAATATTCATACTATAATATAATATATATATAAATCATATATTATCAGAATAATATGACACATATCACATATGAAATATAAAAATATATGAAAATAAAATGAGATGAAAATGCTGAATATAAAAATACTAATACAGAGAATGATAGTGATAATATTATTATTAATAATAGTAATTATATTATATATAATAATAATAATAATAATAATAATAATAATAATAATAATAATAATAATAATTAATAATAAATATATACTACATTAAAATAATAATAATAATAATCATATTTTACATCTAATAATATTAATACTCTATAATAACTCTAATAATAATTAATTACTAAATAATACATAATAAATAAATAATAATTAATTTAATAATGTTAAATAGATAAATAATTATAATACATAAATAATAAATAATAATAAGAATAATAATAATAATAATAATAATAAATAAATAATGATAATAAATAAGATAAATAGTGATATAAATAAAACTTTTATAACTACTTATAATGACAACTGAAATTTGATAGTGTTTCGGATCCTCCTTCCAAGATTCCACAAAGTCAATCGAGAACTGCACGCAACCGTCACTGACGACCAAGGTAAAGGTCGCTTCAAACAGACAGAGCTCTTTCCCTACTTCGCTGTAGTATGACATGGTGAACCCGATGACAGATTTCTCCATCTGGCGAGTTCTCGAGAGCTTTCAAGAACCAAACCTGCTCTGTAGAGTCAGACATGTGTCTTCCAACCGTTCAGGGATAAAGAAAGACTGACAAAGCTGCAACAGAAGGCTGATCACGAGGCTTTGCCACCGATCATCTTCTCACCAGGGTTACCCAAATGCAGTTACATACAACGCCTGTGGAGTAATTAACTCTAATGAGATTTAAAGTTTTCACACTGCTCTCTTCTCACTAATGAGATCTCGGTTCTCGGCACATCTATACATACCTCAGAAGGATGTCAGCTAGTGTGGAGGCGTTCAGTAGAGAGCTTTGCCTATTGCAACATTTCTTCAAGGGCCCCTTTTTGGAGGCGACTCTGTGGTGGTATCGACTGGCCAATAGCATATATTGTGGAGCCGCATGAAGTTGCATATACTTGACATGAGGTGGGGACTTTAATGGAAGAAAGGCATATTGACGACATCTTTCAGGAATTTGACGTGCCAGTGGTGCCTTTTATTTGCGTCACATTCTCATTACTCCAGGACTTATGACAATGCCAGACTTCGCACTACAGCTGTCGTCCACCTGTGCCCCGAATCTTGCTGCTAGAAACCCAAACCTGAAGACAATAGAAAATGTTTGTAATTTGTTGGGAAAGAGTGTCAGAGCCCAGGCACATGCTCCATCGATACTCAGAGAGCTAGCGGGACCGTTGACGGAAGAGCGAGAAAACATCCCTCAAGACACCATCAGCAACATTGTTTCATCAGTGTCGGAACGATTGGAGGAAGTACGAAGGGTCAGAGGAGGCACTACCCACTTATTAATTAGAGTATTTGTCTTGTTAATTCTTGCAGTTCATTGATGTTATAACATCACACCATGAATTTTCCATCTACGTATTTTTTTTATTTATTCCTTTTGTTCCTCCCAAGTTTTAATAATGCATGCAAGACACGTTAGGTATATAGGTAAATAAGTTTTTACAATATGTAACAACAGGATGTTTTTAAGCAATGCAGCCTCGTTGTAGTGTCATTCTGCCATAAATACAAGTGACGGGCTAATTTTGTTGGGTATATATTATATATATATATATATATATTATCTATATATATATATATATATATATTATATATATATATATATATATTTATATTATATAAGTATAATTATATAGTATATATATATATATATATATATATATATATATATATTATATATATATATATATTAGTATGATATATACTATAATATATATATGAAATCTGTAATTCTAGTATTCATACATTAAAATTACCTGTAAGTTAATATTATACAAATTTCAAATAGCAATTTTCGTAAAGTAAATAGGAAAAAAAGTTACTCTGAGCTTGAAGGTATTAAAAATATTCTTGTAGTAATAATATAATAATTAATAATAATAATAATAATAATAATAATAATAATTAATAATAATAATAATAATAATAATTAATATGGAATTAGTCTAACCTTATATAATAATAATAATATTATAATAATAATAATATATTTTTATATTTACGCACCTTGTGTGCACCTTTGGGTGTACAGCAATAAGGTTACGCACCTAGACATGGACTTAATGACTTCAGGCAAGCCTGACATCCAATCCTGAGCAGGCGAGGAGCTTTTTAACCACTCGATCGGATCCCCATATTATATAATTAGAATACGCTCACATACATGGCTACTTCAAACAGGTGTAAATCATAACACTCTTTATATATACTATACTATCGTCAGACTCACAAAATGTCACATCACACTGCATAAGTAGAACCCTATCAGACTAACTTAATTTATCATTACCATTCTTGGTTCTAATATTCATATATATTAATCTTTACAAGTTTTAGATTCGACAAACAACGGAAATTATTTTTAGATAATCTCTCCTATTGCATACTATATGAAATTTTACTCCATAACTTCTAATCTAAATATAAAAGTAGTAAGTATATAGTATATACTATTTATTAAACATACATAATACAACACCACACCCTTTTTTCAAAAATCTATCAATAAATTTAAATATTTTAAATATCTTAAACATCTTTATTAACTATTATATATTTTATTTATTATTCATATTTATGTTTGTTGGTGTGTGTAGTGGACTGTATACATTAATTTTTGTGATGTAAGATGTGTCTTGTGTATGTCTCGATGTCTGTTTCGACCGTATGATTAGGTGCGTTCGTGGAAGGTGGTAGGTGGTGGTTTGATGTGAAGAGGCTCGCCGTGAAATGTCTTATCGGCTTGTGTGGAAAAAATAAATGATTATTAAAGCCTACTATTTTAGAAGACTGTTATGTAAATATTAATATTGCTATAAATTAACATAATTAACGAAATATGAACTATGACTCCTAAACAACTCTGTAGAAATTTAAATTCTGAAATAAACAAAATTATATACTGCGGGAGTAATATATATAAAATAATATATAAAATTTAGGATACTTTAGGAAAAAGTAATTATATATCATAACACACTGAAAAATTGCGCAGGCAGTTGTTAGAAGAAGTTGATGGAATTTTTGCAGATAGATATAGAGATAGAGATATATAGTGAGAGAGAGGATGATAGATGAAAGATGATAGATTGAGTAGCAAAACATACAGAGGTAAGAGATGAACTCTATACTCATTGACCTCAGAAAAAGAAGACTGAAAGTAGAAGGTGTCGAAAAGATGATAAATGGATAACTGGGATGGAACAAAGGCAATGTAAACTCGATTATATTAATGGAAAGAAAGAAGGAAGTGTAAGAACAACGCTTTTTGCTTCCTCTTGTTATATTATTATTGAGACGACAACATTTAATCACCCTTAAATCTCATCAAGACAAATTACCACCTCTCCCTTAACCACAATTCTTATATATATATATTAATATTATTCATAATTAATATTAATATAAATTATATATATTTTAATATATATACTATATTATAATTATATATAGTATATTTACGGTATTATATATATATATATATATATATATTAATATATATTTAATATTATATATATATATATATATATATAATTTAATATTATTTATATTATATATATATATTTAAGTTATATTATATATATTAATATTAATATATTATATATATATATATATATATATATATATATATATATTCAAAGGGAACAAGGGCCAGGTAAGTAACCTTAAGAGAGTAAAAACACGAGGACCTGGAAAATATCAAGATTAATATTCGACATTCCTCGATACAAAGATGTAAGAAAATTGAGGAGAGAAGTGCATGCCACACCTATCGATAGAATCAACGAAAAAAAAATGAGGTTAGGGACAGAAACTGAGTTCTGTGAGTTTGAAAAAGGTAAGACTACTCAAGATTTCAGAAGAGGAATGTTCATTGTAAAAGCGATTACATAAAGAGACTGATCTTACAAATAGGTCGTTTGAAAGAGATTGGAAGAAGTCGTAAAAGGTGCTGGGGGATAAATCGGTGGATAAGTAACTTATTGTATTTAGAGACAAACGAAGCTCCTATAAAACAAAATACCTGATGAAGTATAAAACTGTATTGAAAGTACCTCAAAACACCTGATTTATAAGAAATCTTAAATAGATCGAGATATGATATAATTTTTTCAAGAAAGTTCATGAGGAAAGAAAACTTAGATATGGAATTACAAGCAATGAAAGATTTAAACTGAAATCTCCCACGAAGATAGATGCCATTGATCTATTGAAGATTTCACTGACTACATTGATGAAGTTAATGAGAATTTGTGGAATTGAAAACAACTGTGTTTTCTTTTCCTCAATCAAATATACGAGTAGGATTAGAGGTTAATTACTCCAAGGTCAATGTCCAAACATATTATAAAATTGTTCTCATTTTTCAATAAATGAATTAAATGAGCATTGCAATAATTATTGGAAACTTTAGTTTTATTGTCTTTATTGTTACAATATCAATAATTTTATTTAGCACTTTTAGCTCAAGCTTATTGGGCATTTTTATCCTCAATAATAATGCTGATCCGACATTCTTCAATTATCTTGCTCTAAGCTCTATAAAGTATTTAATAATCTAGATTTTCATATAAAAATATACTTATATATTATATATTAAATATTATTATTATATTTAATATAATATATTAATTAATATTATAAATATAATTAATATATTATATATATAATATATAAATATAATAAAGCTATTATTCTAAATATATCTATATTGTGTTGTTCTTTTTTAATGTTTCAGATTAGCTATATGAATTATGGATATATCTATATATACTAAAAACTAATGATTATGTTCCCTCATAAGTAAAAAATCATAAGAGGCGCGTTAATTAGAGGTATTCAAGAATATACTAATTAATAATATATATATTATTATATATATATTATATATATATATATTAATAATATAATATATTAATATATATATATATATATATATATATAACTTATATTATATATATATTATATATATTAATATATTAAATATATATATATAATATACTATTATATATATAATATAATATATATTATTATATAATATATTAATATTATATATATATTGGTTCACCTTTCTGTTCTGTGTTCATATCCACATTAACTCATCCTCCAGACAACATCGTACAGACACCACCTTTTTGTCCATCATTACATATACACTAATTATTATATTCACAACCCTCTATAGCACATCTTTACAGACAGCACCTATTCCCTATAGTAACTCAAATGTTGTGGGGAGAAAGAATTTGCTCACATTGATTAATGTCCTGCGTGTCGTAGTAGAAGGGCGACTAAAGGGACGGGTGGTAGTTGATGTATGGTCTGATCCACTATCCATTCTTATCTTTTTCCCAGAAATGCTATATCAAAGCTTAGTGCATCAGAAGGTTCGTTATCGCCTACGTAGGAAACCACTCCATATCTATATTTCGGGTCCGAAAATGTTAATGAATCGTATGGCATACTTAGGGAATGTCTAGAGGATAATGTATTTTTGAGGTGAAGAAGAGGAGATGAGGTGTATGGATAGTATTTAGTAAAGGGGACATAAATTGATTTTGCTCCAGCCTTGTTGGCTGAAACAAATAGATGAAAGAAAACGCGTGAAAATGAGTGGTAATGTGGTGTTAAAAGGTTTAGTTGCTGGTGTTTTGGAAAAGGAAATGAATAATGGGGAGAGATGGGAGTTGCAATTCTAGATGTAAGTGTCTTAGTTAACGCATAAACAGCCCGAGCCACGCCTGTGTAGTATTAGTGATATTGATGTTGTGTATTAAGTACTAGAACTTCTAATAATTGGTTAATAAATGAAGTCTGATAAATAGGTCAAGGTATGTTGTATATGGTTGTGACAATATTGGTTCCATCTGTAGTCATATATAGGCTCTGTTGAATGAGAGTTGCGATTTTCTGGTAGTATTAATGTACTTGAAAAAGAATGATAGTTTGAATTTGTCTTTTTAAAGTAGGAGCTTCTGATGCGATTGTGTTGGGGTGACCTAAATGGTGGAGTAGTGGTAAGATCAATAGAGGAGTGCATGGTATTACGAAGGTGAGACTATTGTTGTCGGATAGGTTTGGTCGGGTTGAAGTCGAGAAATGAGTTATGGGATCAGGGATGGCTGCTTGATTTCTGTGAAGAGAAGAGGTAGGTGTATGTGTGAAGTAATTTATACTACAAGATCAGATTGAGTGTTCACTCGCGTGATACTGAAGAAGATTGGTGTGTCGCGCTCGCGCATGATATTCGAAAGATTGAAAAGTATGATTAAGTTTGTGTTTGGTGAAGAGGAGATGTTTGATAGTATATGTTGGATGTAATCAAGAGAAGGGTTAGGTAGTGGGATTATTATCTTGATCATTATATATGGTTATATGGTTGAAATTAAGTTAATGGGGCCTTTGGTATGGGAGGGAGGTTGATAACGGAAAGGAGCGTAGGTAAGATTTTTATAGTGGAAAGTTAAGGGAACAAGAGGGGGTTAAGATTAATAGTAATCTAAGGAGCGCCTCGCATCATGTAATGCAGGCTTGAAGGTGACCAAGAGTGTGGAAATTTCTGAACAAATGTGGAAGCAAATGAAAGATCGGTTATTAGCAAGTACAAAAGAAGTGCTCTAGTTGGACAGCTGAGGGTGGGTTCGAGATTGAAATCTGATGCAGCGGTTAAAAGTAAAGGAAGCTTGGGAAGCAAAGGTACTAAAAGCCAATAATGAGATTTCAAAAAAAGAAGGATGTTTGAATTATATAAGGATGGAAAAAAGAGGTAAATGAACAGTTTGGAACGAGGATGAATGGGGGACTACAAGGGATAGGAAGCTCTTCTGGAAGAGGTAACGCGCGCGCAGAAAGAAGTATTAGATTGTTTAATGGGAAAAATACTAGTTCTGAAATAATTGCATTCAGATGATACCGCGCTCGTCGCGTAACTGATGAATTATGTGGAATTGTGAGAGTAACAAGTATATAGAGAGATGGGAAGGCATCCGAAAATCAGTGCATAAACGCGAAATTGGGCTCAATGATAGGTGAATGAGGTCTCACAGAATGAGTGAGATGAGTGTGTGAGTTTATTGGTGCAAAGAAAGGAACTAGAAGGTCAATTTGGGTAACTGATAGAGATATATATTAGCGTGTCAGGAGGAGTTTGTGCATTAGAGTGGAAAGTTGGTAAGAATGGTAATGATCTGCATGGTAGAGTATTGGAATTAGCTGGTGAAAATAAATCACGCAACGAGTAAGCGCAAATGATTAGTGTGTTGACATAGATTGTATTGAAAGTTTTCAGTTAAGTTGTATAACAAACCGTTTATGGAAGGTATAGCTTAGATGGATTGGAGAGGTGAAGCGCTTGAAATAAGTACTCGCCCTTAATTTAAGGGGTAAGGGAAAAGATTATAGAGCGACATACTGTGAGAAAAATATAGCGGGAATTAGTTTATTAAGTATTGTTAGGCGAATACTAAAATTGATGGCTGGATATTTTAGTGAAGAGAGACATACGAGTGACTACGAAGTACTCGC
This sequence comes from Trachelipus rathkii, assembly GCA_015478945.1. Classification (NCBI taxonomy): domain Eukaryota; kingdom Metazoa; phylum Arthropoda; class Malacostraca; order Isopoda; family Trachelipodidae; genus Trachelipus; species Trachelipus rathkii. The sequence goes on along the minus strand of JABUQX010034540.1, from coordinate 15,559 downwards.
TCTGGTTGTAAAGAACAAAAATGAGTATTTTAGATGAGTGGTATGAGGATGTGTTGGATCCAAATCAATTAACATTTGTAGAACTAATATGATATTAGAGGAGATGTATGAAAGGAAGCAGAGATAATTGATCATTTAGTGTTTTGACTAGGATTTCTAGGGGTAATATGATTGTGAGATTAATGTTAGAAGCTCAACTTTTGTTCTATGGTTTAAATATGTGAATGTATATGTGTTTGAGTAGGTAATGGTTTCTAATTAGTAGAAATACAAGAATATTTGTGACTATGAATAGTATTGGGGTGGAATTTGAATAGATATATTGAATAAATTTGAAGAGTGTTATTAAATTTTTTTTCCGTTCATTACTCAGAGAATGATATCTCGAGAGAGACGTATTGAAGTAAGTCTTAGAAGTTAGTGGGGCAGTAAGAATATCTTATCTTTTTAGTGATATTGTGAAGCAGGATATAGTTTTTTATGCCGAAAACTAAAGGGATGCTCAATGTAAGAATAAATGGGGCGGAAAGTGATTAGTTTAATATTAATAGCGAAGAGAGATGAAGTGATGAGACTGGTCATATGTGTTAACTTTGCGTCCATCATAATACTTTTCACATTTTGTATATGGATGGGGTTATGAAAGAACTAGAAGTGGGGTGCAAGGGGATGGTGTTAGAGACGGATGAATCAGGAGAATGGAAATAGAGCGGAGGTGTGCCATGATATCACCTCGTGTTTTATCACTAGGCGGTGAGTAGTTTGGTTTTGTAGAGATTACTACGAAATCCTGGAGAGGTGCGAAGGATTTGAGAGTATTTGAATGTTAGGTTCGATTTTTGCGAGAAAACAGAGGTGTGTGGTGTGTACAAGAGAAGACATTTAGATAAAATATAAGCGCTTGAGAATGAAGAAGTAAGGGATATAGGTTAGATGATAGGTGTGAGGACTCAGTTCCTCCAGATAGATATAGAAAGCTTCATTGTTATAGTATGAAGTGAAGCGGTGTCTGTGATGAGATGTATGAAGTGTATATAAATTTTGTTTTGTAGGATGTGTGTATGGATTATATAGAAAGTGCGAACGGATGGTTGACTGTAGTGTTAAGTAAGGTTATAATAAGTTAGTGAATGCAGTGAGAAAGTAGAGCTAGGTATTGTTTCAATGGAAAGTGACAGTGGCTTGGAGACTTCATGGAAAATAAGAGGACATAGCAAAGATCTATGTGGCTTCATAGAGAGATCTTGCATGAGGGTAATTGTATTTGTTCTAATAGTTGCATAATATAGATACAGCTCTGGTATTTGGTTCTGGAAATAAGAGGGTGTAAGAAGATAGATAAAGTTACAGATGTGTTTCAGGATTGGAAAATCCTTGAGGGGCGTGGTTAGGGGAGAAAAGAGGATTCGAATAACATTGGAGAATGAAACGTATTAGAGGTGTAGGAGAGAGAAGAGAGAGAGGAAGAGAAAGAGAGGAGAGAGAGAGAGAGAGAGAGAGAGACGAGAGGAGAGAGACGAGAAGAGAGAGAGGAGCAGCAGAGAAGGAGTAGAAGTAGAGATAGAGGGGGTAGAAGTAGAGAGAGAATAAATGAATAGTACGTTGAGATGGTTTGGTCAATGTGGAAAGGAATGGGTGATTGTCGGTTGGTTAAGCGGAATGTATAGTGGTGTGAGTGGTTGCTGGGAATCAACCGACTGGGAGACTGAAGAAAAAAGTTGGATTGAGATAGGCCAAAGCGAAAATGTCCTGAAGTAGAGAATGGGAGTTTGGCAGAGGCTAGAAGAAGGTGACATAATAGGAGTGATATGCTGGGTTTTTGTTAATGGGGGTATGGTTGTTGGGCCCAACCTGGATAAGGGATGATCCCCACATTGACGAGATGACCATAGTGATGGGTGCCGTTGCCGGTCCCGTGCGAGCCATAGGGTGGATGTTATCTGACCAGCAAGACGAGTTCTCACGTATAAAAGGTGTGAAAGAGGGCGGTTTAAAGGGATGAGTTTATCTTTCTACTTGTGCGTCATATTCTTCTACTACTTTTCTTACGTTTACTTTTCAAACCCCCCTCCTTTTACACACGCCGACTTGCCAAATTCTCGATTTACCCAATCCTTTCAACGACGTTATTCAGAATTCCCGCACAAAACCAAATATACGCATATAATAGTAGGCACCCTCCACTGCTATTCCATTCTTCCATTCATCCATCAGATACTTATACTATATATATAATATAATGAATATAATATATATTAATATAATAGATATATATATAGATAGTTAGATATATAGCTAGTAAGTAAGTATATATATAGATATATGTATTATAATGAATATATAAGTATATATATATTATATATAATATATATAGATATAATATATTATTATAATATATATATATATTTATATATATTATATATTATATATATTATACGATAGTAATATATAAGTGATAAGATATATATAGATGAAGATATACTATATAGATTGATATATATATATATATAAATATATATGATGAAGTGAATATATATAGATAGATATAATAATATATAATATAGTAGAGTAGTGAGGGAAGAAAGTGAATTATATATGTATATATAGTAAGGAGAGACTATAGTAGAAAAGGGAAACTAGAGAGAGATGAGAGAGAGAGAGAGAGAGAGTAGAGAGAGTGAAGATAGAAATATGTATGATAAGATAGAGGAATAGTTATAGAGAGTATTAGATATAGAGTATTAATATACTAGATTAGATAAGGTGATAGAGATAATAATATGAAGACGAAGATATGAATATAGTATTAGAGTGATATCACCGAGGATGAAAGGAAAGCATTTGACGAGAGTACGATCAGTGCGGAATGCCATATGTCTTCTACGTACAGATATATCTTTGAAAAGACAAAATGAATGTTTTAAAGCCTTTTGAAATATTAGAGTTAGACCTGACCAATAATTTGTCTGATAAAAAAATTTTGTTGTAATTATTTATTATTACAGAACCGAAAATGAGCGTTGCAGAAGAAAGGGTTTCTTTACCGACCTTTTAAACGAAACCCTAACCTTAACGCGTGAAGTTTGAGCGTTGGATGCAGCAGAAAATAACAAGTGAAATGACGGGAAATATAGGTCCGAACCCCAAATTGTGGTTATCAGCCTCAAATTTTGGGATCTAGGATCCCAAAATCGGACTCAGAGGAGAAAATATACCCTCTGGTCGGACGAAAAGCCGATATCTCGTGGGTAAATGGTAATAGAGTAAGTCGGAGACGAGAAATATACGTTTTCTTACGTATATTAAATGAATCCAATTCTACATCACATTTTCTTTTTTTTCTTGTTTTTTTTTTCTTTCTTTTTTTACATTTAAATTAAACCTTTCTTTTTGTCCTGTCAAAAAAGGCGAAAAACACGAAAAAAATGACGTTATTCTTATTAGCCTAAGCTACGAAAACAAAATAATTTACCGAGACTTAAATTTTAAACCATAAATGAATGGGGGGAGGAAATAATATAATGAAGTATTTTTCTATGTATAATAAAGATACAGAAATTTCTGATAACATGTTGTGTGGTAACACAGGATTATGTTCCTTCTTTTTATTTTTTTTCTGCAAATTTTTTTCTAATTTGTTAGTAGTACCAATGATATTCATTTTCTAAGTGAAAAATAACGATTGCATGGACAAGAAACAATTGACCTACGGGAAGCTACCGGATCCCGTACCCACGGACCCGTGCAGGTGGCGTAGGAAAAAATAATAAAAATATAGCCTTCAGTAATCATAGCATTAACCAGTATATTAAGGCAGGTGACTAGCCGGACTTTTGAAGATAAAAAAATTTTGAAGATTCCATAACTTTTTCGACCAGCTTCATAAGAAGAAGAAGAACAAGAAAGAAGAAAAAGTGCTGGACAGTACTCAATGATTAGTTACAGTTTTCAGAAGATATTCAGATAGTGTTTGGACATGAAAAGAATACGCGCGGGAGAGTGAAATCGGCCGGGTAGAACGATACTTAAGAATTTTCAGTTAATTTAGTCGATATAGACAGATAATTAATATGAAAATTTGGAGGAGACTGAAATTATGTTCAGTATTTAGCCGCAATTTAAAGCAAATGTGAAGAAATAAGAGCTGAAAGAAAGGGAAGCAAGGAGAAGACAATACTTGACTGACTTGAGAAATAATAAGATAGAGGATTATAATAACGTAACGAGATATTAACTCTAAAAGATATAAAAACAAAAAAGGATAGAAAATAAGCCCATTTCTATATAGTAGATATAGCACGAACACGTGGAATATGATTTTGTATATGTAGGTGGTGGGGAGATATATAGAGTAGTAAAAAATTTCATAAAATGAAGGAAACGTTACGAAGACGAAACGGAATATGATAAGGATTGGTGAGTATAACATCTGTGTAGTCATGTGTTTGGTAAGTTCAGTTGAAGTTATAATCTTTTAAATTTTCTCAGAGGCAGAGAGCCAATTCGGAAAGGAGAGATGAGAGAAGAGAGGATAGAAAGTTTAGGAACATAAAATGATGAATTACACATATATTATTCCATTTTTCTCTGATGATTATAAAGAAAACAAATAGTAGAAGATAATGGGAAAAAATTATTGTAGTATCGAAGGAGAAAAGAGAATATAATACGCAAAGAGAAATAGAAGATTTTAACTTAGTGGAGAAGCAACTAAGGTAAAAAGGTAATAACAGAGAATTGAAAGTACCAATAGAAGAGACAAATGTATAAGGGCAGGAAAAAGACACGGAAAAGAAGTACATTCAAACATGAGAGGCGCAGAATCGTTAGATTAATCGCAGAGATTAAAAGTCTGACGCGATATACATATCAATAAAGATGTAACAAAAATATGGATTATGAAGATAAGGTGAGAGAAGAAGTAATGCGGTCTTTGAAAAGATAACAAGGGCAAAAAGAGTTTTTTAATCGTTGAGAGAGCATTAAAGAACAAATACCTATAAACATAACCAAACAGTTCAGACCCGGAAAGAAAGAAATATAATAGAAAGATAGACCGAATAAGGAACCCTAAGAAAAGATACAGCAATGGACGTAACATGACATGCGAGAATTCGTCTCGATAGCTGACTTGAATGTCTACAGAGTACGATCTTGTACGTGACGGTCAGATACGTCGTGCCTATTTCGGTCTGCTGCCACGATAGAAGGAAATAGTATGCGAAATAATTAAAATATTATATAAGAAGATGATAAGAAAGTATATTATATAGTAGGGGAATTAATAAATAATAAATGGAGTAATTAGAAGAATAGAGAGTAGATTCAGAAGGATAATCTATTGAACTATTCTAAAAATTAACTACAAGTAAAAATAAGAGTAGAGAGAGAGAGAGTGAGAAGAGAGAGAGAGTAATAAAATTTATAATGACAAATAAAAATAAGACCTCCAATTATTATCTCCTATATTCCTTGAAATAAGAGTCGTATATATTACGTAGATGTGCTCGGATGAAATAAAAAATGCCACCGACAGTTCCGAAGAGACAAAGGCTAACGTATAAAGTGAAGTGGCTAGAGGTATACAGTATTACGATATTAGTGGTCTGAATAGATTCCTAAGATATCTAAAATAATATGACATCACAAAGAGGATAATACATATTTTCGATTAACGCGCTCAATATTGGCTCACAAATAATTGAGTAATTCCGTTCGCTGAGTGACGAGTTTTCAGAAACTAAAGTCTATTATAAATAGAAATGCCATATGAAATGTCATGTGATACCACCAGCAATAAGGATACAAAGTTTGATTAATAATAAATAATATAAGAAATAGTCTCGAAAATTATGAATGGATGGGAGTTAGAGGTGTTGTGATTGTGATTTATCATCGCACGATACCAAAGATGGTTCCATTTCTTTTTAAAGATGTGATAGAGTAAGATAAAATATAAAACAATATATTAATACAATGCAATACCATATTTCCATATGTTGAAGTAAGAAATAATAGTTGATAGAATAAGTGATCATGGATAAGTAAAGAATAATATAATCGTGTCTAATGATTATTATATATATTTCTATTTTGTGCGAAATTCGTGGTATCAAATATAAACTGTTTGCTCTCAGGACGTCATTACGCATACACATTTTTTATATAGTGCCAGTTTTATACCTTGGAAAAGCATATTTCTGATACCGAACTTTAACATAAGTCTCATAATTTTCAGATGACACTAATATTACTCGGAAGCTTACTTTGTTAGTCAAGAGATTATATTTTATTTGTGTATATGTGACAGTACTGCAATAAAGTTAGAGTTGAGAAGAATAGAATATGGAAAATATTGATGCAATTTTAAGATAAAAGAATAAGACTCTCATTACAACTTAAATTTGTTTTCAGATTCCGTTATCTCTACAAATCTGATTGTTTATATGATCATAAATTATAATATTATTATATTGAAATATAAATATTGATTCTAAGTTCTAACAACGAAATTAGATATGGAACATTATCATATTTTACATAATTTATATAGTGTTAATTTCTATAGGATGGAATTCTGTTACTTATCCTATGTCGGTCTCACAATGAGTGATTAGCAGCATGACGCCGAAATATGACTAAATAAATAACGTTCAGATAAAATACTAGACGCCTAAAATAGATAGTCTCTACATATATAATTTTTATATGAATAACTAAAATGTCAAGCAGATAATATTATAATGAGTATTATATATATTAAAATTTCCTTCAAAATATTAAGTGTTTATTCAAATTAGTTGTTACACAAATATGTGATATAATTATTTTAAGTGAGTTTATACCTGAATAAACAAGTGTGAACTATTTCTTACAAATATACATCACTTCCATTCTTATAGCTTTATTTCTCAATACGCATCATTGTCTTAACAAGAACAGTAATAATGTTTAAGTTTAGGATTTTATAATTTTATCTTTTCACCCTTCTGGAGGAAAATAAATAAATAAATAAATAGATAGATAAATAAATAGATTATTTATAGACTAAAGATACCTTAGGAAAAACATCTCTTCATTAATTAATTAATTTTATCGTAGGTATAATTTAAATTAGAGTTATTACTTGCCAAGAGTTCTCTCTCAACTAAAATAAATATATCTAACACCTTTGATTATAAATTCTAAAGCTCTATAAAATCAGATTCATTCCTTAAAGCATCATATACATGTACCCTGTGGCTTTTTATTAGAATATAAATTACACATTATCCGTCACTCAGTAATTACATTGTAAGTTTAGAGGGTAAACTTATTTTCTTAAACTTCGTTAGTTTATCTCTCTTTGTCTTTTAAATGATCTTTGAAAAATTTAATTATCTTTAAGTAATATGTATCTATGTATCATGTTATAGTAATAATTAATTATAAAAGGTGATATATATCATTTTTAAATTTTATATATAGTATTATTATATATATATAGTTAGTAACCTAATCATATAATACTAACCTAAACCTAATAACTTAACCAACTAAACACTAACCTAACCTAATACCCCCAAAAAGCTGATATAAATTTATATAGTTAATTAGTAGGCTGACATCAATCAGTAGTTGAGATTGTAATACCTCACTATATAAATATTCTATAATATATATTATAATATATATATATAATATTTAATAATTATATATTAATATATATATATATAATATATATTACATATATATATTATATTAATATTATAATTATATATATATATATATTATATATATATTATATATATATATATATTATATAATTATATTATTAATATATATATTACTATATATATATAATATATTATATATATTAAAACGGTGTGATCCCACAAGTATTAAGTAGCTATCAACCAGTGTAGTTTTAAAAAACTAGTAAATACTTTCGTAAATAGCTAATATATTTTTTGAATATAAATGCATTTATTTATCTAATATAAAGAGAAATATAAATAGTAAATTCTTTAACTGTGTTATTTAAATTATTTGTTATTTGAAAGAATATTTGAACAAAAAAAAATTATCTTGGGAAAAACGAGATATGGTTAGCCTTAGGTCCACCCTTACCCGACAGCATTTTTAAAACATCGATATTCAGTCATAGGTGACCATGCCCACCCGTTAGCTTCTGAGGGTTATTTATATATTGGTTTGGCCCATCATAACTGTGAGCCCGTTATATATATATATAATAATTATGATTGCGGACTCGTCACCTATACCTACGCCCGGATATGGTAGCTTACGGTATATATCTATGTCCACTACCCGTGTAGCAGTGAGGTTTTTTAGTTACATCAATTCTCAAAAGCAGATTATTTCTCCAGCTCAGTTAACTCGTTTTTAGTATGAAGGTTTTGCTGATCATATATGTAGTATTTTCAGTCTAGATAAAATTCTACTAGGAACTACTCCTATTTATATCGTGACTTGCTCAAAGAGTCCTAGTTATGATACCCTAAACTATTTTACTACCTCATCTCAGCTCCAATCATAGGATCACAACTACACTACTTTTTCTTATTCTAATCGAAAAGACGTGTCGCCTACTCACCCTCACGAAGTCGATATGCAGACACTCACCATTCTAAGTGGAGATGAGTAACTATCTCGTCTTAAGTAAGTGTGTCAAAAACTACTAAGATGTAGCGCATCCGGACTATGAGGATATCTGACCTCTGCTCGGTTATGAGAAATAAGAGAACTAATACTAATATAATAATAATTTGTTTACTCTATTAGTAATGCCGTTCTCATGACGCCTTAGAGTTCACTTACAAAACTGTATCGTGCATCTTTATATGTGTTTTTGCCCTCTGAGCTTTTATAATTTATCCTCGTAATGGTTGAGCTGTGACATACGACTATCAAAACGTCTGAAGTTCCGCCATAATAAGTTTAGGTAAGAGATAGCCCTTATTCTATGAGTAAGTCATATCATGCCCGCCTAGGTGGTTCAACCACTATAATGAACAATAGCAAAATGTAAGATGACCAAATTTGTAGCTTTTATTACAATGGGATAAAATCACTAATTATATTCTAATAATAGGTCAGCTTACCACACTAGACTTTAAATAAAATCATGTTATATAGTACTAATATTATAACTCTTACATTATTATTTTATTTTTTATATCATTATGCTTATAAACCTCAAAAAGTTATTTTCTTGATTTAGCTAAAGTAGAAGAAAATATATATTAAATCTTAAATTAATTTAATAAATTCTCCGAGAAAAGTGTGAAATAATTTTTTAAAGAGTTTTCTGTGTATTATTCTTGTCCTCTTTTAAAGTACCTTATATATTAATTCTAATCTAATTTACGCATTTCAGTTATATGAGGTGTTTACATTACTCATTAATTTTTAGTAGAATCAATCATATTGTGGATATTGTAATATATTTTAGTTATGGCTCAATAGCGTTTTCAATTATTATATATATTATATATATATATATAATATATATTATATATATAGTATATATATAGTATATATTATATATATAATATATATATATATATATATTATATTAATATATATCTATTAATATATATAGTATATTAATATAATTATATATATATTATATATATATATATATATAATATTTATAATATTATAATGTCTCATCTTTCTAGAAGAGCCCTTAAATCTCCATTACTCTTACACAAAAACATTATAGCATACAGAGCTACTGTGTGGTGCGAGAAGAAGTTAGCTGTGACATGAGCGATCTTTGCTCTGGAATGACTGGTGTCGCAATACCTTTTTAGTGGTGATGAGTGAGAAGAGTTAAGCTCTAGTGATAAAATAGATAAAAAGAGTGATCTCGAGAGAATTTGACTGGATTACATATGAATCAAACGAAAAGGAATTTATCATTTTAGCGGATGTTGATTACATTCTTCTGGTTTATAAATTTAGTTTTTTGTGTACTTGTGTGCGATATAAATAGTTGATAGAAAAATAAAAGCTAAGAAAAAAAAATATATTGTTAATTATTGTTAACTAATTATAGTAAATATTCATCTAGGGAGGCATGTGTCATGTAAAATGATTAAGATGTACTCTGTGTGATTAGAAAAGAATATAGCTTTAGGTCTCGAGATATACACATAAGTATAACTGAGTGGATTTAACGTAGTGTGCGTATATTAAAAGTATAATGAGCGGTTTTATATATTTAATATAAAAGGAGAGAAAAATCTACTACTCAAATTTGGCGTAGTTCCTGAAAATATTTTGAAAATTTCATACATATTTGACGACAGCTCTAGACTCGAATGCACTAGTAATACAGAGAGTCTTCTCAGAGGCCTCGTGCGCGTGGAACCTCCTAAGTTGTTAATAAGGACTAGTGACACATGTCGTCCTTACCATACGGAGAGATTAGTGTGTTATCTCTCACGCGAGACCCTCACTGACTCTTATAGGTATTAATAATATTCGTTACTGGACGCATAGTTCTAAGTGGGAAGGGACTTGCTTTCCTAAACACAACGTCTAACATGTTGCATTTATCTCGATACGTGAGTACTCGCTCTCCATTAACCTACTATGTGAACTGATCCCGATAAGTTTCTTATGGCTTTTCAATCACGTGAACATTGAGAGTGATACACTGCACGTTTTGTGCGGCTCTTCTTGGCACTTTTCGTGACACTCGATGAGTCGCGGATCCATAACGAAAACAGAATACTATAGTGACAGAGCGAAATTAGACGCTGTGACATCCTCTCTCACAGCGCTTGACGAAAATACAATGTTGTTTCGTGCCAGAAGATGCACATCTTCTGTCTCCGAGACGAATCCATCTCCGACAAAAAAATGACTAATGATCTCCCCATATTTGTGTTACAAATCTACTTCCCCCTTGCATCATTTGTGTCTTGATCGCGTTATTACAGAAATCGATTGGCGTGAATTATCCTGATAATTTATGAAATATAAATTATATTATAATTAAAGTTGAATTGTAGATATAAATAACCATCTAAATACAGGTGTTTATTATATTATATAGTATATTATATTATATAAATATATTTATGTTATATATTATCATAATAGATTAATAGTAATTACATATACTTATGACATGCTAATTTATAATATGATATTAATCACTATATATATATATTCATATATATTATATATATATAATATCTATTAAATATATATATTAATATATATATATATATATTAATTATATATATATATTATTATATATATTAATTAAATATATATATATATATATTATAATATATATATAATATATATATATTATGAATTTAGTATTTTCCCTAGGTGTTAATTACGAAGTTTTTATTATAATAATAATATATTCATAGGGGGTGAGTGATGTTAAATATTAGAAAATGATAGGTGTAACGTTAAGTTTTTTCTCAAAAAAAAATATTTTTTAATTTACAATTGAACTAAGAGATTAATATAATTCTAGCTGAGCTCTGCACTCTATGTTCGATTTTTTGTTGCTAAGCACATTCCCGACTCAGATGGAAACTCAGACGCCCCCCTTATACCCGAATAATAATAGCTTCGTATCATTTGTCATAGCCGAGATATATGGTTTCTTTAAGCTCTCACTATTATAAATCTTGTTTTTCTTATTATCATCATAATGACTGAGAGAAATTAGCTCTCTACTTCGCATAGTGGTGTAGTTCGTGTCTAGTCCAGATATCAAAATTGAGAGACTAATTAAAAGAATATTTATCTACCTGGTGGAGATATCGTTAATGCCTCTTTTTCTTATATATTAAGATCTGTCTTCTCACACTCACGATTGATATTATTTATTATATATAATATCTCTATAATCTTATTATATTCTCTATAGGAGGAGTATAAATCTCATTAATCTTACATACAATAACTAGGACAAACAATAACAACAAAACGAACGCCATACGTCAACTCACACTAGTATTAACATAATTGGGCAGTCTATATATAGTTATTATATTTATATTAATAATCTTTTTCTCACACACAATATATATAGTATATATTATATCTCTCTCTATATATTTCCTTTTCCTCTCATATATTATATTATAAGTATATATATTATATATAGTAATTAGATAGGTATATATATGGATGGTTTGGGTAAATTATAATTTTGTCTAAGATTATATGATTATATAGGTAGATAATTATTAAAGATTTATTAATACTACCTAGAGTATTCGGCATAATATATATAATTGATATATATATATATATATTATATATATATATAATATAGTATATCATAGTATATGTGCAAAATATAAAATATATCCTTCAAAATTCTGATGATATCAACGTGGAAGGTTCTCTCTCTCCAAAAATATACCCTATGATTAGATCACTAGAAATGTAATGAATAACTGACAGCTTATGATGTGTTGTTTGCTCAAGATGATTCGTACTGATGGATAGATCGATGAAGAAACCTAAATTTATGAATCTCGAAACTTCAGGGTGTGTAGTATAAAGGGTAAATCTGACTATCCTATGATAAATTGAGATAATAAGTATTTTATCGAGTCAAATAATTTAACCTAATTTTCGATATAGTTAATATAATTAACTAAAAATAAAAAGAAAAAAAAGAAAATATAATACAACTATATACTTATATATATAGTTATTATAGTCTAAATTTCTCATAATTATTCAACCCACTCTTTCTCTATTATGTGAGTGGAAATATAATGACTATCGAGGGCTCTAATCTCCTCAATAGAGTCTTTTATGGGAAAAGGAATTTTAAAATATATCTAGTTAAAAAAATAGTAAAAAATATAATTTTTCATTGATCTACTCGTACACCTTTGTTGTAAAACAAGGAGTTTTATTGCGAAAGATTTATTCATATATTTAGTATACCGAAATAGGATTTAAATGGCGCTAGTATATATAGTATAAGATATTAATATATATTACTTTAATTAATATTTTATAATTATTTATATATCTATTAGATATTAATACTCTCAAATATATAAACAATATTTGATGAGAAATATACTAGAAAATTAAACGCTAAATATAATAGATATGAATTATGATGACTTGAGCTTATGGATCAGCTTATTTGACATTGTTTCTAGATATATTATTTAATTTATTCACTGTGTATATAACTAAATTAATAGAACATTATATTATTTACTATTATGGTAAATACTATGATACCTTTACGCTTAGCTTTTTGATATCTGTTCGATATATCGAATATATAATCTGAGAGCGGTCTTTAGATATTATTTCGATAAATCAATATAATATAATATTAATATATTATATTTTACTAGACTAGATTCATATTATATTAGTATAGTATATTAATAGTATTATAAGAAATTTATATAATATATATAGTGTATTAATATACTTGCTAATTTCTGAATAAATAACTTCTAATTAAAATGATATATATATAGTGTAACTTTCTGTGTAATCTAGCTAACACAAACTTTATCAAAACCGTAAGACTTAAAATTGCTTAACAAACTAGGCCCTAACCTAAATAGAATTTTGAAAGCCCCCAAAAACTAGCCCTAATACCTAATGGATTATTGAAACGTCACGAAACTACGCCCTAACCTACCTAATGATGAAAGCCCATACTTTAGCGCTCTAAAACTTAATTGGTTATGGAGTCCCCCTTAAATAGAGGAGGCTAAGGCAATATATATTATATATTATGTAAAATCAAATTTATAGTATATATAGGGCAAAACTTGCTAAATAATTTTGCACTATAAGTATAAGACTTATAATATATATATATATATAGTTATTTATAAATAATATAATATAATATATAGGTTATAATATACTTAACGATGAGAGATATCTAAAGGGTAATTCCTGCTCATATAGTGCTTCCAAAAATAAGGCAATCTGTCTAAAATAAGAATTTTTTGTGGGGAAAACGTAATATATTATCGGGATCCACATTAATAATTAATTCACGTAAAATATAAATTGTGTCTCCCAATTATTTATATATTATGAAACAAGCAGTGTGCTTCGTAATTATGTCATTTTTCACAAACTTCTACAGGGTGTTCTAGAAAAAACTTGTTTAAACTGAAGGGGTGGATTCCTGGACTCACATAGGCTAATCAACTGAACATTAATCACATAAATTCATATTAAAATTCAGTAAATAAATCTTTACAATTTAATTCTCACAACAATAACCACCGTCTCAATCTCCACCTGAGTTCTAGAGAATTAGAACAACTGATCCAAATATACATTATAGGGCATACAAAAATAGTAATATTATATGTATTATATGATAAACGAATAAATATGTTCGAGTGCGCTATTAATATAAATGAGACCGTATATCTGTATATATAGTCATATATATTATAATATATATATTATTTAATATACAATACATAGTATATCACGACGAAAAACTTATGTCCTCTCACAACACTATAAGGTCAGTTAGTTTAAGAACGATATGTTCAGTATATTAGATGTCCAGAGATAAAATTTCTAGTATAGGTTATACATATATATTATTACTTGAAATTAAAAAATGTCATTCATAATGATTATATATATATAATGAGTATTTATAATATATATATATTATATATATATATACTTATATATTACTACTAATTATATATATATAGATATGAGACAGATAATGCTTATCTATAATAATATTATATTATATATTATATACTGATTATTTCTCACTATTAAATTATCTTATGGGTATTTGTGTAGATTCGCTGTTTAAACCCAAACATTCCGGCATTCTTTGATCAGATAAATTAATCCATGGCTTGTGGGATATAGGGGCTTAATGCAACTGAGCCACATTCAAATTTTTATATGTTTTTTGAACAAATATTTTTGATTCTCATATATTATTTTTAATATTCTATTGCTTTAATAAAACAATTCAAAAATATAACTGAATATTATTATTAATTTTACTTATTTTTATTTTCATTAGATACGCTCGGTATGTAATCAAGTATATCTTCTACTTAATATTATATATTATTTATTCAATCATATTATTGTTATTATATATAGATATATTTTAATATTATACTACCCTTATTTCTTATGCGTCACTTCATCTAGTTTTTTTTTTTCAACGCAGTTTAAATAAATCAATTTTTAATAGACGTTTAGGTTAAGTATACACAGAGTAAATCTGTTTATCGTTGATAACAATCTTTATAATTGCAAAGCAGATGGGGGGGTGAATCACTAAACTCAGAAGACAATAGAATAATATGTTAGATGAACGACGAGTGAACACTTAGTATTTTATCAATTGGAAGATTAATACATTGTCCGTTATGTCACTAATTAATAAAATCCTAATAAATAATAAATATGCAGCAATTTGTTAAATATATTAATTAATAAAATATCAATATTAATACTGAAAAGGAGTTGAACCATATCACCACTCAGTGTTATATTATTTTAAAACCATAATAGTTACCATACCTTA
>JABUQX010034539.1:7500-15969 GCA_015478945.1 Trachelipus rathkii | reverse complement strand
TACTATTTTATATATAACCTTCTCATCTAATTTTTCTTTGGGAGATCTGTACCAAGATGAAGGAGTCACTGCTGACAACAGAGACTCATCTAATAGGTAACTTTTATGAAATGGAGGAGAATTTGCTCTTAATTTTATTCCAAAAATTCCACTGCTTTTGAATACTCATCCTCTGGAAGTACTGTGGTCTGATATCTTGGGTAAAAAATATATGCCAATAAGTGAGCTTCTGTTACTGCCTGATGATACCTCCTTTTTACTTTTGTTTTAAATCTTGTATGTTGAGTGGTGGATTAAGCTGTTCTAGCTCCATATCATATTTTTCCAAATATAACCATCATCACCTAGTTACAGTCATTGGCTTCTAGCTTGGTTGATGCTGTGGCCACACACTCCACAATGAGTTTTATTAATAATCTTTAGAAATGTGCATCGATGGGTAGAAAATGAAATCCTCAAGAGCTTGAAGCAAGAATCATGTTTTAAACATGTTAAATTTATATATATATATATATATATATCTATATATTATATATATATATATATATATATATATATATATATATATATATATATATATATATTAATTATTATTTAATTTTTTATATTTATTTATATTAATATTTAAATTTAATTTTTAATTTTTAATTTAAAATTTAAATTTATTTTATTAATTTATAAATATATATATATATAATATATATATATATATATATATATATATATATAATCATTCTCACCAATTAATATAAAATCAGCAGAAATTTTTTTTTGCCTTTCAGTTACTCTTCAATTGAAAAATTGAGGGAAAACTCTGAAATTGCTAAGAAAACCATAATAAATACATTTTTTAAATATTTTACGCATGGTTTTTTTTATGGTTTAAACCATTGGTTTTTTTAATGACTGGTTTAAAACCATGGTTTAAAAACCAATGGTTTAAACCAAATGTTTAAACCATCCCATATTTATATAATATTTATATATATTATATATATATAATATATATATATATATTATATATAATATATATATATATATATATATTAATTATATATATATATATATATAATATATATATATATATATATATATATGCTCTATATATATATATATAATATATATATTACTTTGATTGCCCCCGCTTCCCTTCTATGAGAAGCGGGCTACCTCTACAGTCATCTTCCCAATAGTTAGTAGGGCATATAGAATCTATTGCTTAAAAGTTCTAAAGTTGTGTATGATGTTTCGCAAGGCTGAACCATTTTAATAATATTGTTTTTATCTTCGTTTTGTTTGGGAGGGACATCTTTGACAATGGGGGAGGGAGCATTTATGATATATAGGTTTGTATTCCTGAAGGGAAGGGTGTGACAAAGGGGGTGAACAAAGGTGTGGATGACAGGTCGGAACGTATCGGACAGCATTACCCGAGCTTGCCGGACCAAAGGTTTATTTGGTTTTGGAAATTTCAGGTGGACCTGCTTGCACGGTTTTTATTTGGATATTCGGAAATTGTTTTTTTTGGGTTAACTGGGTCTCAAATGTGTTTAATGATGGTGGTGTTTGGTGATGTGAGATATGAAAGATAATTGAATAATTGATGTAACTTCCATCTCTCTAGGTGCAGGGAGGTAGTCATAGTGTTAGTGTGGGGTGTTGATCAATTGAATGATTTTCTATAAAATTGACAAGCCTATCAACATAGCAGCTCTGACGGATCCAGGGATAAGGAGGGGGCGGGCGCTCCGCTGTACTTAGGAAAGACGTGAGTGATTTTCGGGACCCCCTGGGGGCTTATCTTTTGGTGTACTTTTCATGTACGTGGATTACCCTTTGCTTGTCCCCTAGGGGGTCCAATATTTCTATTCATTCGTGAGCACGTGTGTGCGTGACCATATTGTGATGTACATCCATGTCTGTTTTTCCCCCTACTAACACATGTGTGCGGCTCCGCCGCGCACATGGTTTACTTACATGAGCTACTTAGCACACCCCTACCCCCTTTATTCGCGTTAAGTACACTTGGAAAGTGTACTTAATGTGGAATTAAGTACACGTACTTAATGTTTCCGGGGTTTCCGCGCATTCCCGGGGTCCCCTTGTGGGGGACCACGCCCGTTGGCTCACTGGTTGCACCGACCGTGTCGACTGCGCGTGGCGCTCGCTCGCTCGTGAGAATTACTCCTGTGACGCGCGACGTCACAGTTTTAAAAATTATTCCGAACTGCATTACGAAACGCGCGGTGCCAGGCGCAGCACTGAGAAGATGGGCGAGTCAGCTGACCACTGTTAGTCTCGAATCTTTCATTTTAGTCCTTTGTGCTACCGGGACCAATGAATCGATGTAGGCAGATAATCTTTAAGACTTTTTTCTCGTCGTGATAAAATAATAAGTAGATAATAATAATAGATGAATGATGATGTTATATTATAGTTATATTATTATATTAGTATATATATATATAATTATATATAGTATATATATATATATATATATATATATATATATAGTATTATATATAATATATATATATATATATATATATATATATATATTATATATATATATATATATTTATAATATATATATATATATATATATATATATATATATATATATATATATATATATAATATCGTATATATATATATATATATATATATATATATATAGTATAATATATATATATAATATATATATATATATATAATATATATTAATATATATATTATATATATATATATTATATATATCATTATATATATATATATATATATAATATATATATATATATATATATATAGATATATATATATATATATAATATATATATACTATATATATATATATATATATAATATTTCGCGGAAACGCATTTTTACATAGACTAAGGGCGTAAGGACGTTCCGCTCAGTGGGGATGAGAGAGGGGAGGACCCCCTCCCGACCCCTCTGAGCGGAAAGTCCTACGGCCTTTAGCCTCGTAAATTCCAAATATTTATTAAAACAGTTAAATTTCTATACTTAGTTTTATTGTGTTCATCAGAACATTCCTTCATTTAATGAACACCTGAACCGTTCTATACTGTTATGTCATCGCTTACCCCTGTGTGTGGCTACGTGTTATGAAGGTGTTCATTCATGAACCGTTTCATAATTTGGAACTCTCATGAAAGTTAGAACGTAATCCTATGACAATCACGTTCATGAACCAAAGGAACGATATATATATATTATATATATATAGAGAAGACAATGTATATATAATATATATATATATATATATATTATATATATATATATATATAATTCTATATATATATATATATGATATATATATATAACATATATATATATATATATATATATAATATATATATATATATATATATATATATATAATATATATATATTTTTTATTTATTTCAAATATATATAACATACTGGTACATAATATATATATTATAAAATAAACATAGATTTATATATATTATATATTATTATATATAATATATAATATATATAATATATATATATATTATATATATGAGATGACGCATTTCCTGTTTTTACCCACGCTCCAATCTAAACTGACACAAGAAGAAGAAAAATGATGAAAAATAGAAGAAGAAAAGAAGAAGAGGAAAAAGAAGAAAAAAAGAAGAGGAAGAAAAAGAAGAAAAAGAAGATATGGAAAAAGAAAAGATGAATCGGTATAAGGCTTCAGTTTTGGCCGATGTTATCTTCAAAATCCAGGCGAAGAACCGTTATCCTATTATCTTAAGCAGTTATTTATTTGTCATAAGGCAAATTGTACAAATATTTTTTTTGTATCTTAACTAATACAAGAAAGAGGGAAAAAAGAAAAAAAACAAAAGATTAGACTGAAAGGAAAAAAGAGAGAGAGAAAGAAGAAAAAGAAAGAGAAAGACCAAAAAAGAAAAAAATGGAAAAAGAAGAAAAAAAAGAAGAAGAAGAATATCGGAAAAGAAAAGATGAATCGGTATAAGGCTTCAGTTAACCCTAACGTTATCTTATAACCCAGCGTGAAACCGTTAACCTATTATCTTAAGCGTTATTATTGTTATAAGGCAAATTAAAGAAAGGAAAATCGTTTTTAGATAAAAGCTGGAAAGAAAGACAAGTTTTATTTATAAAGTATTTTATAACATAAGTGTTAAAACTACATAAAATTTTTATCATCAATATATTTACAAGTTTATTAAAGAAACATTATTTAATCAGATAGTATATGATTTGACTATGATATATATATATATATATATATATATAATATAATATATATATATATATATATTATATTATACTATATATATATATATATATATATAAAATATATATAATATATTATATATATATATATACATATATATATATTATATATATTATATATAATATATATATATATAATATATCTAATATATATATATATATATATATATATATATATATATATATATATATATATATATATATATATATATATATATATATATATATATATATATTTATATATATTTTATATATATATATCAACCGTGCACAGGTCCACTACATATAAGTAATTTACCCCTGTAACAACTTTGAACTAAATACGATTTTAATATATATATATATAATAATTATATATTATATATATATATATATATATATATATATATATATATATATATATATATATATATATATATATATATATAAATACATATTATCTTGCCTTTGAAGCCTTGAGCTACGGTTCGGGTAGTAGCACGCACCAGACTTCTCTTATTAGACGTATGTCTGAACTTCTTTATACTATCAATTAAAGACATTTCACCCCCCTTGCTTGCCTTAAAGATCTTGTTCGGTACTCTTACCTCCCTATAATACTTGGCAGTGTTCACATACGTTTTTTCCGAATCGTCCATTTTGAACATTTCATTATGAGCCGTAGGTAATCCGTCCTCTTCATACATCTGTTTTATAGCTAAAGCAGTAACGTCTTCATCCTTTATTTCATTGTAGAAACGATTATTATCATTCATCAAGCGCCATTCCCTATTAGATGTTTTCACAACATCCTTAACCGTTTTATCTATTACGATTTTCAACATCCCATTATGATTTACGATATCCTTAGTAGTACTGTTCAGCGTTAGGCCCTTAGCTCTAACTATGTGCTCTACACCTCCTCCATCTTTTTTTACCAGTCTTATAGCGTACGACTTAGGCCCAGTGCACACGAAACTATCGGCCATAAACTCCCCACCGATCTCATCAGTTAAATCTCCTAGAAACTTCCCTGTAGGCGGTACATATTCACCGGGACGTGCTATAAATATGCAACTATCCGTATCACAGTATAATACACGCTGCCCTAACGAGTCCATAACGTTATATAACTTCACTCTAGCGTAAGCTGTGACGTATGCTGCGATGGGAATATTAGCTGATTTAGGTGTATGATCAGCGTACTTGGTATACCGTACAGAAACTATATGTTTCTGGCCTGCAACGGTGATATTGAGAATCTCAATATCGGCCCGTTCGGTTAAGGCCCATACCTCGGCATCGCTATTGCATATAATGTCCTCATTACGCGGAGAATTTTCTCCCAGCTTACCCCACAATGAATTAAGGAACAGTTTTGCTATGTACCGCAAGCAAGGGTTGCTTTTGATCTTATCTTTATCAAGTTTCACACCCTCAATTCTTTCAAACTCGGCTATGAAGAGATCTTGCTCCTCATCAGTGAGTGGACTACCGTCGTCATTGGCAGGAAATCCAGAGGCTTCAGTTTTCCATTTTAGGAACATCTTGATATACTCGTCAAACAGCCCACGCGTACGTGTAAATGTCCATATCTCGTGTATCTTCTTGATTTTATATCCTTTAACAACCGCTAGTTTCAGTTCAGGGGATGTATACACACCCGAAATCTCTCGTTGTTTTTCGGTATGGTTACATAAACCCTCGTAACCTTTCTCTGTACACGTACGGCAAAGGGTAAAGATCAGTCGGTTATCGTATTTACCGGGTAAAACCGGTATGTACAAGTTCTGAGGGGGGAGAACATCGACGTAAGCTACACCAAAATACGTGGTCTCCATGTCTTCGATATACCTTTCGATCGAAGGTAGTTTGTCACCAACAAGTTTGGTAGGAATCCCCGTAGGGAACTCCATGGTTTTCTGGACAGATGGATAGAGTGAAGTGAAGTCGAGATAATATATCTTCACCTCCCCATTGGTGGAAGGGTAATAGTAAACGAACGGTTCTGTACGACCACCGTACAGCGCATCACCAATACACAACCGTTTATTAGCTACACCATCATCTACTTCGAGCACATATTTTCCTAAATTCATAGTTTTTTCCTCACCCCCCTTAGTTACAGTCACAGTACCCTCCTTCCGCATGGCTTCCCATTCACACTCCCACACTCTCACAACTTCATAGCCGGCTCTTTTATACGAAGCTTCTTGTAACATCGCCATTCTATAAAGATCGAGACTCGATGTTTTACCTAGATTTTTACGACCTTTCTCACAGTTCTGATGGCCGTGCCACATACATCCGTGAAACAAGTACACAATCTTTTTCATAGCTACATTACCCATACCTTTCCAACGCTGTTCGTTCCTGTATTTCAAATCACCATCTACTCTAAGCTCTCTCAAACCTATGAAAGCCTCGCCATCGATAGCTGTGTATTCGGTAACCGGTACCTCAGCATACCCATCAGGCTGAAGACATTTATTCTTAATTTTAAATACTCGCTCACCCCCGTTCCTAGCATGCTCAATATTTTGTCCCGTATACATCTCCATGAACTCCAACCATCTAACGCCTTCGTATGAATAGTTCTTCCCCCCTCCCCTCCCTATATGGGCTATAGTGTTATTCGGCATAAATTTAGTTTTAAATACTCTGAAACACAATGAAGCTATCGTACAGCAATCATCCAGACAATCTATTTTATACGTGTTAAGGAATATTCCTCTAAACTTTTCAAAACACCGTCTTAGAATGTCAACGTCTTGTACACAGTACTTCGTACATTCTGATTTAATATCGTAGTCTCTATTTTCATAACTGGTCCACCATTCATCAAAATCCTTTTTCTCACTTTCGCTCATCAGATCAACTTCAAACATTGTTTTATCGGGAATAGGTCCTATATAATTTATAGTGTCCAAGGTAAGGAATCTGTATGGGAAGAAACCTTTAGCCAGATTACCCTCTATCCCCATACATTTAGGTAGTTTTTTCAACGCACAAGGCATGTATAATAATGTATCTTTGAAATGAATATTGTGCTGACTGGTCAAAGTGATAATTTTAGTGCCGCGCTTTATCGGGTTAGTCGATATTGAACTCGCCCAGGGTCTAGCTAGCAGTTTGCTGAAGACAAACTGCGTGTCAAACTTTGACCCATTATGAGCGGCGACTATTATTGTATCTTTTTTATGTTTTGAAGCAAAGAGGGCTAGATATTCTATAAATTTATCCACTGGACATTTACCATACACATCAGTGGACGTTAAATCTAGATGAAAAATTTCCATACGTCTTACACCGCAATTTTCACATTTATTCTCATTTACCAGTTCCTTATTGCTACATTTATAACAAATCAGCATGCTCACTAACATATAAGGAATCATGTCAACTATAGCTTTCCCATTCTCATCCACTCTACCATTATGATTATACGTCTCTATATCATAATATATGATGTACACATTCTTTGCACCTTCATTCACTTTCAATTTTTTCATGAAACATTTATGTCTTCCATCATTAGGATCATACTTCGCAGCACACGTGAAACATTTTATATTCTTACAATCATGCCGTTTATTACCGTACTTATCAGCTGTATACAAAGTATCGCAGTCTTTACATATTTTTACTTTCACACACACCTTTTTTTGATGAAGTTTAAAACACGATTCATTATAGAATTTTCTATTACATTTACTACAGTGTCTAAGGGGGACAGGATTATTTAGATTACCCTTACATTTATGCGTGAAACACTGTCTGCATCTATACTCTTTACAATCATCCCTTAAATGTACAGCCATATTATCTACAAAACTATAACATTGAGGACAGAAAACGGGGGACCTAATGCCTTCAGCATTACCAATAGATAATTTAATAGAGTCAGGTCGGGGGAAAGGATAGTAAAAATGTGTTGTAGCAGCATCAAAACCTATTATATAAAGCGGTTTATCTCTGTCATTCTCTTGTGGTTTATACATTACGTGCATCTCACCATGACGATCGTTATTGTACACAAAAAGTCTACAACCTAATGTACGTTCAATCACAGGAAACTTATCAGGGGATAATGGCTCTGTATACTCTAGACCACACCACCCTGCAATATCCTTTCCTAAGATAGCAATTGTGGAGCTGTCCACACCATCTATAAGCATCGAGGGGTTCATCGTA
>JABUQX010034539.1:0-2500 GCA_015478945.1 Trachelipus rathkii | reverse complement strand
ACGCACACACATGCTCACGCACTTATATGGCGAATGAATAGAAATATTGGACCCCCCAGGGGAAAAAGCCCTCAGGGTAAAACGGCAGACATGAAATGTACACCAAAAGATAGCTTCCCACGGGCGGGGCTTGAAAAATCACCCACCGTCTTTCCTAAGAACAGTACAGGGGGCGATTGAGCGCCGCCCCACCAGATCTGTCATGGTTACTATATATATATATATATATATATATATATATATATATATATATCTATATATATATATATATATATATATATATATATATATATATATATATATATATATATATATATATATATATATATATATTTATATAATCATTACTATTAGATGAGATTTCCAAAAAATGTATTAAAGATATCTGATGTATTGACTCATGGCCTCGGTGACATACTCGAATAAATAGTAGGTCTAAACCAAAGTGGTGAGAGATCTAATTCCTGTCCCTACTGGTACTCGATCGTAATCAATTCGGATAGATTTTAAAAGAGTGACGATCATACTATATTGTGACGTAGCACTACGTCTTTACGTCACACATTGAGCGGTAGAGTATTTGCGAGCTCACCAGGCAGTCAACGCAACCGGCTCGCGCGCGGCGGCGGTTAGGGCAATCAAGGGGAGGTGGCTCCGACCCCGGAAACATTAAGTACGTGTACTTAATCCACATTAAGTACACTTTCCAAGTGTACTTAATACACTTTTAAAGTACTCAACGCGAACAAAGGTTGGTAGGGTAAAAACGGTCATGAAAGTAGCTCATATGCGTAAACCATGTGCATGGCTGCGCCACGCACATTGGTTAGCAGCTACATTATTTCATATGCGATGACGTCATAGCCTAGAATAAACGGGCGTAACGAGAGAACAAAAGGGGGTAGAAGCAAAAACGGTCATGGATGTACATCATTATATGCTCAAGCATTCACATACTCACTCACGTACATGGCGAATGAATAGAAATATGGGACCCCTTGGGAAAGCTGCCCCCAGGGTAAAACGCCAGACATGAAAAGTACATAGGAAGATAGCTTCCTCCGGGGAGGGTCAGAAAAATCACTCAGGGAAGACCCTGATTGCAGGGGGCGCTTCCCCACACAATTGATTCCCTTTCGTGATGGTTACTACTGACGGGGTACCCGTTGATATTCAGCTGCAAATAGCAAATCAAAAAATTAATTGCAGAAAGTAAAAGAAATATTATGGCAATTAATAAGATCATAATTTTCTGTAGAACTCCGTGACTTACCTTTAAGAGGTGAAGACATGCATTTGGGAATTTATGAAGACCTGATTAAGCTGCGAATAGAAATTGTGATGGGGAATTGAAGGAGCATATTCAAAGGCAGAAGAATGCCGTCTGGACGACTCCGATGATTCAAAATGAACTTATCAATTTGTGTGGAATTATCATAAATAAATATTTATTTCGGATGCAAAAAAATTTGGTGTCTACTCCATATTGACTGATGAAACTGCGGATTTGTCAGCCAAAGAGAAATTATCTATTGGATTAAGGTTCGATCTTGAAAAAAAGACTGTACGAGATGAATTTCTGGGATTTAAAGATCTTAAAGGGATGTATGATAAAACCATTGCCAAAAGATTGATTTGTCTTTAGAAAAAGAAGGTTTGGATCCAAGTCTATGCGTTGGTCAGGGGTACGACCCCTAAGCAGAAATGTAAAAAAAGGATTATATTTTCACTTTGTAAGCCATCAACTTATTTTGGTCATTAATGACCTAAACATTATTCCGGTAAATCGAAATACAGCAAAACAAAAACAACAAAAGACAGTATACTTTTTCAGAGACTCCACCCTAGGAAGAAAATACATCCCCAACTTGCCTAAACTTTGTGAAACCCGTTATAATACATAGTATTCCTATTTTCCATATTCAAACAAAAAATGTTGACCTTATGTAGTGCTCTTATTATGTCCAAAGAATTTTGAAAGTTGTCAAAGACCACCGCAAAACTGCAGATCTGTTAATTCCTGATCTCTTCTGAGTTCTTAGTAGAACTTGCACCACCTAGGGAGGTACAATCCCAACAACATAGAGCAAATCATCCAACTGTACTAGTGACTTATCTTGACTCACTTTCATCCTCTTTAGGGACTAGATTTTCAGAAAACAACGTGCCAGCATTTCATCTTTTTTCATTTGCATCCATTTCTTATGTTACTATCTCCCGTAGGAAGTTTGCGTGAGAAGGTAAATTGCTTTTCAGAGTTTTATGATCTTCATTTCAACAAAATCAATACCGAAACTGACTTATGATATACGGCTGGATGAAAAAAAAGGATAAACAAAAGTTGAAAGATTTGGAACTTACTGAAGTCATTAAAGAAGACATTGCTAAGAAACACAATGACCGAAGACAGGCTTAATGGACTATGTATAATGAGTTTTCATAGAAAATTAGCAAGTGAAATGGTAAACGAAATGGAAACAAATGTGGTGAAAAATCGCTA
>JABUQX010034538.1:17500-25000 GCA_015478945.1 Trachelipus rathkii | reverse complement strand
TGATTGGATTTCAAGCGTACAAAGTAATGTATAGAGGTATAGTCTCCAAGTGGATTGAGAGTGCAGCACCTTTATAGTGTGGGCAGGCAACTGTATAAATTATAGGAACAAGTTTATTGAGTGTTGTAGGAAGGTATATGCTGGTATTTTGGTCGAAAAGAGTGTCAGAGTGACTGAAGGACTGATTGGTGAAGAACAAGGTGTTTAGAGTGGTAGAGGATGTGTGGATCAAATTCGACATTGAAAACAAATGATTGAGAAAATGAGGAAGAAGAATAAATTGTATTTAGGTTTTTATGGATTTGCACAGGCGTATGATAGGATAGGAAGCGTTATGGCAGGTGTTAGTGATATATGGTGTTATGGTAGGCTTTGAATGGAATCAAAAGTATGTATGACGATAGTGTGTAAGAATAAATGGTGTCACTGGTGATTGGTAACAGCGGAGTAGGACAGGGTTGTGTTATGTCTCCTGGTTATTCAATTTGTATATGGATGGGGTTATGAAAGAATCTGAGGCGGAGATGGCAGGAAATAAAAAGGAACATGGAGAATGATATATGTGCCCATCATTGGTGGGATGATTTGGTTTTTGTGTATGAATCAAGCGTGTTTGTGACATAAGCGTAGAGATTTGGCAGGGTGTGTAAAAGGAGGGGTTCTTGAAAGTAAACGTAGATAAGAGTAAGGTTATGGTTGTGAGTGAGGACAGTCCTCAGTGGAAGTTATGTTAGATGGTGAGAGCTCCATACCTGAGCTTAAATATTTAGGTGTGTTGGATGAGAAGGGAACGGATGATGCAGGAGTGTAGTAGGAAAGTTGTGAATGGCAGGAAGGTTGGTGCAATTAAATCCTTGGAAATAAAGGGACTAAGTCTTGAGTGTGATAGGGTCTTACATGAGGGTATGTTGTTACCTGTGTTATTGTATAGTAGTGAGACTATGGTCTGGAATAAGAAGTATAGATCTAAAGTTCAATGTGTTCAGATGGACAATCTTAGGGGCATGCTAGGTGTGAGAAGAATTGATAAATGAGGAATGAACGTATTAGAGAGTTGTGTGGTGTGAAGAAAGGGGTAAATGAGAGAATAAATGAAAGTATGCTGAGATGGTTTGGTCATGTGGAAAGAATGAATGATAGTCGGTTGGTTAAGCGGATGTACAGTGGCGAGTGTGTTGGGAACCGACCGGCTGAGAGACCGAAAGAGAAAGTGGATTGAGTCGGTGAACGAATGTCTGAAGGAGAGAATGCGAGTTTACAGATGCGAGAAAGGTGCATAATAGGAGTGAATGGCGGGGGATTGTGAGGGGTTATGGTTGTGGCCCACTTGGGCCAAGGGATGAACCCTTACATTGACGATCTACCAAAGTGAGGGTCCGTCGCTGTCCCATGAAGCTCTAGGGTGGATTTTTTTGACTGCGACGAGTTCTCACTAATTAGTGGTACTGAGGGGGCGGGGCTGGGCTTTCTTTCGACTTTTGTCATCATGTTCTTCTACTGCTTTCTTTTCCGATGCTCGTCGCCTTACTCCCATTCTTTGGAAAATAGAAGGAAGATAAAGAAAGAAAGAGAATATATATATATATATATATATATATATATATATATATATATATATATATATATATATAGAGTATATATATATATATATATATATATATATATATATATATATATATATATATATATATATATATATATTCCTCCCTTGAAAACAAAATAAATCATATATATATATATATATATATATATATAAATATATATATATATATATATATATATATATATATATATATATATATATATAGATATGTATATATATATATATATATATATATATATATAAGGCATCACCCACCTTCTCTCCCCAAGACCATTCTGACTGCGACACGAGTTCTCACTAAAACGTATAAAGGGCGGTAAGGCTGGGATTTCTTTACGACTTGTGTCATTCTTCTTACTACTTTTTCTGTTTCTAGTGCATGCTACACCTTACTCCCCCAAGGTGCGTAGCATGCACTGGAAACAGAATAGTAGAAGAATATGACTACCGCTACCGTGGCTCAACGGTAGAGCTGACGGGAGTCGCGGCAAGGTCGCGGATTCGAACTTGTGCAGAAATTACCAAGAGAAGTCCCTCCTTGAATAGGGATATGCCCGTGACGTGTGAACTTTTTAATAAAAAAAAAAAAAAAAGTCAGAAAATAAACCCTAAAGCTTCACGGGACCGACCGCGACGGAGCCTCACTATGGCATCTCTAAGGTGGGCCACAACCATATCCCCTCACAAGACCCCGCCACACTCCTATTATGCACTTTTCTTCTCGTCTTCTGCAAAACTACATATCTCTTCTCCAAACATTCCTATACTGCCTCAATCCACTTTTTATTATGTCTCCAAGCCAGTAGATTCCCAGCACACTCACCACTATACATCAGCTTAACCAACCGACTATCATCCATCCTTTCCACATGACCAAGCCATCTTAACGTACTTTCATTTATTCTCTCATTTATCCCTTTCTTCACACCACACAACTCTCTAAAAAGTTCATTCCTCATTTTATCAATTCATCTCACACCTAACACTCCCCTAAGATTGTCCATCGAACACATTGTGCTTTAGATCTACATTTTTTTTATTTATACAACGGCAAGGTTAGCCTTAATATTATACCTCTTATTTCAGACCATAGTCTCACTACTATACATTGACACAGGTAACAACATACCCTCATGTAAGACCCCATGCGCACTCCAGACTTAGTCCTTTTATATCCACTAACGATTTATTTGTACCAGCCACCTTCCTGCCATTCACAACTTTCCTACTACACTCTGCATCATCCGTTCTCTTATCATCCAACATATATCCTAAATATTTAAACTCACGACACTTGTTCCAGCTGCTCACCATCTAACATAACTTCACACCGAGAACTACTTACTCACAACCATACCCTTACTTCTTATCTACGTTTACTTTCAAACCCCTCCTTTTACACACCCTGCCAAATCTCTCAAACTCTCTTCAGATTCGCCACACAAAACCAAAGAGCATATAATAGGTAGGGCACCCTCCATTCTCTTCCATTCTCCATCATTCTAACACCATTCCCTGCCACCCCCACCTCTAATTCTTTCATAACCCTATCCATATACAAATTGAATAACCAAGGAGACATAACACATTCCTGCCTCAAACCACTATTAATATTAAACCAATCACTTTCGACTCCATTTATTCTTACACACGCTTCACAATCATCATACATACTTTTGATTCCATTCAGAAGCCTACAACCAACACCATATATCACTAACACCTGCCATAAAGCTTCCTTATTAATCCTATCATACGCCTGTTGCAAATTCATAAAACCTAAATACAATTTATTCTTCTTCTCCTTCATTTTCTCAGTCATTTCTTTCAATGTAAAGATTTGATCCACACATCCTCTAGCACTTCTAAACCCACCTTGTTCTTCACCAATCAGTCCTTCAGTCACTCGACGCACTCTTTCGACCAAAATACTAGCATATATCTTCCCTAAAACACTTAATAAACTAATTCCCCTATAATTCCTAGTTACCCTTATCCTCCTTACCCTTATATAAGGGTACTATTACTGCTCTCCAATCCTCGGAACTATACCTCCATAAATGCTTTCACAACTTCAAATCCAATCAATCATCTCGCCTCCGTTCTTGATCATTTCACCAGTAATTTATCTATTCCTTCAGATTTACCATTCTTCAACCATCTTGGCATAAGAGAAAGCATTCTTTCAGTAATAGGGTTGTTAATTTTTGGAAGTTTGCCACAGGAGGTTGATGAGTGTGACTCGATAGCAACGTTTAAGAAAGGATTGGACAGGTATATGGATGATTTGGGTATCATCTAGTATATTTTGACTAATCCAAATTGGCGGGCTTTTAGTTACAGTAGTTATTATAGTTAAACTGCATTTTATGACTATAACAAAGTACATAGCTTTCGAAGGCACTGTGTATACAATGTAAGTTATTGGCAAGCCCTAGGGTGCTTTGTGGATTTGCATGAGCATGCTTGGTGGTTGGTTCTTTTGGGTTGACTGAGAGTCTAGATAGGCCCATGTGACTTCTTACTATCTCTATATTTGTAATGTTCCAATAACTAATTGTTAACGTCCAAACAATTTTTTTACAATTAATTAAATATTTTAAAACGTCAATTCAAATTCAAAGGCGGTACCAGACCATAGTGTTTTAAAAATATTCCTAAACACAAACTAAATTAGAAATTGAGAGAAAGTTAATGAATATCCGAGATTTTCCTGAAAAAAAAAATTTGAGTATGAAGAGTAAGAGTAGAAGATTAGTTTTTGGGAAATTTAGAAGAAATAAAGTATCCAGTGATAGAAATGTCATAGAAAAGTAGTGCATATGAAGCAGTGAAAAGATATATATAAAGAGAACACTTAATAAAACCAGAAGGAAGAAAAATTATATTAAGAGTCTTAACAGTTTATTTATATAAAGGCCAACAAAAAAATGTACTGCTGCTATTCAAAAAAACATCTCACACAAAAACAGAATTATTATTATCATTATTATTATTATTATTATTATTATTATTATTATTATTATCATTACCTTTTCAATCTCTTCAATCATCATTTTTCTCTTATCAGGGTCTTCCGTAGCTGTTAATCGTTTCTCATGATGAAGAAATGCAGATGAAATATCTTCAAGAACTTTGTTTTCAGGAGGTAAATTCCTATATGTAAGAACCAATATATATATATATATATATATATATATATATATATATATATATATATATATATATATATATATATATATATATATATATATATATATATATATATATATATATATATATATATTTCTCATGGGAAATAATCAATTTAGTGTTTACGCGGGACGCGAGTTGTTCTTTAGTCTATAAGCATCTGTCACAGTGGTGGTGATGTTCTCTGGTACTTCATTCAATTTTCCTTTATCTTTTCTTTTATAAGAATAGCTACCAGAAGTTAAATAAATAAATAAATGAACAAATAAATAAATAAAAAAAATAACTAAATAAATAAACAAAAAATAAAAATAAAATAAATTAAATAAATAAATGAATAGTCATTAGGCCAGATATCAGATACACTGAAGCAAAAGAGAAGAGAAATTTTTGTCTTTCTTTCTTTATCTTCCATTTGGGACCCCAGATTGGAGGTGGGGTGGGGGGCGTAACAAACAGGAAAGAGAATAGCTAAGTAGAAGAACATGACGTTAGTCGAAAGGAAAACCCTCCCATACCCTTAAGTGTGAATCAGTCATGGCCAATTTTTGTTTTATTTACCATCATTTAAAAAACCTCTAGAATCAGACTGCTAGAGGGGCACTGTCATCAACTGTAAATGCTGTGTTGGTTGGAAATGGAGCAAAATGTATGGATAAAAAAAAAAAAAAAAAAAAAAAAAAAAAAAAAAATTATATGATGGAGGCAGAATCTAAAAAAGTAAAGAGAATTAAAAGAAAAGAAAAAGTCACAAAGCTTTGTAGTAGCATATTACTCATGCTAATCGACCTTATTGAAAGTAAAGATGATAAAGTTCTTGAAACTACAGAGAGCGAGGGGCTTAAAACTTTTTTGTGTGTGTTAAGAAAAAGCAGTAAATAATAGAAGGCAAATCAACTGAAGAGAAACGATTACGCTAGTCAACTTTATTTTGAAAAAACCATCTGGTTATTCAGCCACAAACAAATCATCATCATATGCAATGCTGATCCAGAACAACCATCAATATCATAACCATCGATATCAAAGCGAACTTTGAAAATAAAATAAAATTTTAAATAAGCTTTACTTGCTTCACAAGATATTGCCAAAGTCAATGATAGTTAAGCTTCTTCAATTATGATTCCAACAATCACAACTTTGAAAAACCTAGAACATTTTAATAATAATAATAATAATGATAAAATAATAATAATAATAATAATAATAATAATAATAATAATAATAATAATAATAATAATAATAATAATAATAATAATAAATAGAGCAAGAGGAAGGTTAAGGAAAGACTTCAATAAAAAAATTAAAAAATGATTTGAAAACTGATATATTGCTACGTAAACTTCTTAAGTTTACTTGCAGCATAAGTGGTTGACTGTCAACCTGTCTTGAAATCAAGCAGTATTCATCAACATCTGTACACTACAAAAACTGAATAGAGTACTGCATATGACATAACAATTACAATCTGTGACACATAAGTGTATGGTATTAACTAATTGCTATGAATGCTATTTGCTTTGAAACAGCTACATTTAACACATGCTGCGGAATGGAGCTTGTGTATTAATTAAGCAAATATTGGATACATATTTGTTATGGTTTCCTCGTTGACTTCATATATTAGAAATTATGCTAGATAGAGGCTGTTGTTTCCACTGCATTACAGATATCACCAGGGCCTGATATTCATTTTTCAAGCATTTTAAGTCTAATTGATCTAATATTGATGAGACAACATTATGAAACAGAAGACAACAAACAGATTGCAGGTGACACCAACAGAATAAAAGGTAAACCAGAAAGATGCAAAATAGGAATGAATGGCGGAATTTTGTGAAGGTGTATGGTTGTGGGCTTTACCCAGGAGATGAACCCCACATTGATGAGATACCACAGTAGGAGTCCGTCACAGTCTCATGAAGCCCTAGGGTGAATTTTTCTGACTATGACGAGTTCTCACTTTAGGGATGAAGGGGACGGTTAGAGGGGCTTTCTTTTTGACTTGAGTTGTGTTCTTCTTCTACTTTTCTGTTTCCGGTGCATGCTACGCATCCTACCCCAAATCTGGGGAAAGGAGGTAACACACACACACACACACACACACACACACATTAATAAATAATAATAAATAATAAAAACAAATTATATATATATATATATATATATATATATATATATATATATATATATATATATATATATATATATATATATATATTATATATATATATATATATATATATATATATATATATATATATATATAAATTTATATTTATATAATATAAAGGAGCATATTTATATATAAATAATAATAATAATTATATATATATATATATATATATTATATATATATATATGCCAAGTGGCATAATTACATGATATAATGGAGCATAACAAAATTAGTTCGAATAATTAAAGAATATCCATATATCTATTTCAAACTTTAAAATAAAAATAGAGTTTATAATTCATACCGTTCATATTCTTTAAAAAGATGTTTTGTTCTCGCCCTTTTAATAATTTTGTCATCAATATCCGTTATGTTCATCACATAAAAAACAGGATAACCGAAATACCTTTGTAACACTCTTCGAAGAATATCAAAACTGATATAAGACCTTTAAACAAAATAAAAACATATGTATTAAATATTTGTAACAAATATTAAAAGGCAAATAGAATTAGTTCACAAGAAGAAA
>JABUQX010034538.1:0-12500 GCA_015478945.1 Trachelipus rathkii | reverse complement strand
TTAAAGTTAAAAAATGAACAAACAAAAATATAAAATTATTTAAACCACAGTTAACCTTAAATGTTTAATGTACTCTTTTATTCCTTGTGAATAATTTTCCATTAGTTAATATGATAAATTCATACTATGACTTAAATCTAAATAATACTATAAATGTGTCTCCACAATCCCCCTATATTCTCCCCCACTAAGCCTAAATCCCCATCTTTAATTTTGAAGTCAATCAACGAATGGCGGAGTTTAGACTCAGTAATCTGAGGCAGATGCAGGGTGAGTGTTGTGTTAAAATATTGGAGACTCAGTAAACTTATTTACCTAATACAAAACCAAGCAAAGGAATTTCTTTACTAATGAAATCCATATATACAATATTATTTACAAATTAAGGAATGATAAAGTTATCTTAATTATGAGGCTTTGGAAAGGCTGACAAGGATAACATATTATTATAGACAACCATTTCCTCCCTAATCATTTTGTCCCATTGCTGGTGTA
Organism: Trachelipus rathkii; assembly: GCA_015478945.1. NCBI lineage: Eukaryota > Metazoa > Arthropoda > Malacostraca > Isopoda > Trachelipodidae > Trachelipus > Trachelipus rathkii. The sequence goes on along the minus strand of JABUQX010034538.1, from coordinate 12,005 downwards.
ATACCTTTTGTTGGTCTTTCGTACATTCACCCCATCGTATATTATTCAAGGTCATCCGTATACTAGTCCTTAAGTTATTCAGTGTCTTTGAGTCAATTATAGATTCTCCATTCGAACTTTGAGAAGAAGGATTTAGAGAAGGGTAATAGTGAGAGACCGAGGGTTTTTGAAAGGAAGGAAGTGAAGAAGAGTTGTAGTCATTCGAAGGATTTGAATACGATGAGTGAGAACAAGGATACTGAGGATTCTGGTTTACAGAATTATTCACAGTAGGATAGTTGTAAGAAGAGTTTTGTGAGTTTTGTGCAACTGGGACATAAGGATCATTTTGTATCTGCCCAGTATACTTACGTTGATTATCAGTATAGTCAGCCTCACTGTAATAATTCATATGAGTCAAAGGGGTTTGAGTCCGATGGTTACTACTAGGGTATGAATATGAGGTGGATGGTTGTGGGTACTCGTGTTTTATTTCATCCGTGGTTTGAGTCTGTGGTGATGGTAACAGAGGTTGAGATCTCTCTTTAGCAGTAGTTCTAGGGGGAATTGGTCTTCCCGAGTAAGGAGTGCTTCTCTTGTTTACCTTTTTTTCTAGGCCAAGAGTTGTGTGATATTTATCCATCAAGCTCAAAAGGAATTGCCGAGTGGGATTTAGTCCGTCATAGATTAAAGGTGAATTCATTGCCAACGTCTCTTTATTATAATATTTACTATGAGGAGTCTTCATATTATCATTTTGACTATTCATAGTTATGCCATGGTAAAAATCTAAGATGGAATTTCCATTTAATAATTTCTTATTTGGCCAGTCATAGACAGGACTTTTTAGGGCCTCAAATTTATCATACATAGCAATAGCATGATCTCTCATTCTTTCAGGTGATAAAGTGGGATCCTCCTCAAAATAATCTTTGTACTTCTCCCCCCAATCACGGGAAATACGTCTTACATTGAAAGTGTAAAGATCATGCATTGGGGGTATAAAAAGGTATATCACAACTTTGGGATTTATTCGTTCAGCCATATTCCGTTATTTTCTTCATTATTTCTACAATTGACTTTAAGTCTATACCGCCACCTTCTATAGGTTCCATGATGTGAGCTAGAATATTATCATGGTTAGTTAAGGACTTTTTCTCCCAACCCATGGTCGTAAGAGACCATATTATAATAAGGTCAATTTCTTTTGACATCAGACTGTCTATTCTGGATTGACAGGCGGAAAAATGACGGCCTGAACAAAAATCTGATTTAACATTTAGGTTATATCTTTTTCTTAGAAAGGACTTGTCATTCCGAAAGACCGACACCTCGGAGGATCCTACCACTAATAAAGAAGTAGACATTTTATAAGGAAGGATAGGATAGGATAGGTAATGTATAGAGAGAAACAACGAATATTATTTCCTGTGAAATATATTAATTTGGATTAGAAAATGCCATTATATGGTTTCTTAACAAAATTATTATAATTTTAATTTAGATTATAATTTTATAATTAAAATTAAGATGATACCAGTTTATAAATAATTTTTAAACATTCAATTTATGTATATTCAATAACAGAATATTCTAATTGATTATTAACCCATGCTATGGTATTCCCTTATGTAATACTACTTTTATATTTTCCAACCTTAAGACTGATTCATTTATTACGATACATCATGTTTTTGTGACCGTTGGTGATTATAAAATGGATATGGTGAGTTTAACTAGCTTTTTACATTATTCTTAATTAATCCTTTATTGAGTATATATATTTGTACTATATTAATTTATGAAATGTGATCTACTAACCTGTAAGGAGGTTGATCCCAATGTACAGGTTTAACAGATTCTTAGATAAAGATCTTTCAAATCGAACTCTAATAGTTTTTTATTTTACCAGCTCTTGGTTTTTATCACAAAGATCATAAAGAGTTATCTGGATAATTATAAATATATCTATGTAATATTCAAATAAGGAACTGTAACAGATAAAGAACGTTTAGATATCCATAAAGGGCTTAAAGTTAAAAAATGAACAAACCAAAATATAAAATTACTTAAACCGCAGTTAACCTTAATTGTTTAATGTACTCTTTTATTCATTGTGAATAATTTTCCATTAGTTAATATGAGAAATTCACACTATGACTTAAATCTAAATAATACCATAAATGTGTCTCCACAATCACCCCTATAGCTATATATATACCGCGTATATATATATATATATATAATATATTATATATATATATATATATATATATATATATATATATATATATATATATATATATATATATTAGTGATGGGATGATTAATTGTCATCAGCAAAATCAGCATATTTTTTTTTTAATTGTCATCATAAATTTTTGCAGATTAATTGAACAAATGTTAAGAATTTTGATAATAATAAAAATATAATAATAATAATAATAATAATAATAATAATAATAATAATAATAATAATAATAATAATAATAATAATAATAAAAATAATAATTATCATCTATTTAGGGGATGTCAATGTACACAACACTGAATGTGTCGACGATTTTTCAGATATCGACCATTGTTTTTTTTTTTTATTATTATTATTATTTTTCTTATTTTTTCTGCACTATAGTTTCGAGCCTCCTTGTTTCAGAATGAGGTAGTTATAAAGTTAAAGAATTGCCCTTTCACAATAAAGGAGGTACTTTTGTAATCAGGATTTGTTTAAAATGCCCATTCTCTCACGTCCGAGATTGAGGTCATCGCACCTTATTCCAAGATTGCAACATCTTTAGCAACCAATGCCCAACGGCGCACCCTTTTTCACCTTTGTGTTTTAGTCGCATGCTGGTTCTCTTACTGATCGCATTCGCTGCTTACACGGTGTATTCTTGTTTTAGTGCTGTGTTTGTGTTTTGCCTTTGTCTCTTCAATCTTATTTGAAGCAGAGGCCTAATAACATTTTTCAATCTTTTATTAATTTAGTGCATTTATGTGTAATTTCTAATTGCATGTTGTAAATAATGGTGATTTATAATCGTGCTTGCTTGTAACCAAGTCCTTAAGTAAGTAAGTCACTACGTTGTGTGTAGGTGAAGAACTCAGGTGAGTACTCCATCCTTTGGTTTTTTTACACACGAGCTTAGAGAATTGTATTTGTGAAGAAACAAGCACTCTCTAACTATCCTACTAGAGTAGTTTAGATGATACTTGAAATCTCTTCAGTCTCATCTATTGGAGATACATAAAACACGCTGTCCTGTTTTTTTTTCTCCTCATCTTTCTGTACACCTTATTTCTCCTAAAGGCATCTCAAGAATTTTCTTTATATTCTTGAGAGGGTTCCTTTTGCTTTGTAAGTGGATTTAGTACACATATGTACGTACATGTTTCGTGTACGTATGTATGTTTATTAATAGTTCTACTTAGAAAGCAGGGGGGGCGGAGGTGGCCTTCTTTCTTCACACTACAAAATTATTATCGTAATTAAATTACATCATTTTTTTGTACCACGGCAATTATATCTATTATTTGGTGTTTGTTTGTGTATGCTATCCTGTAATAAAGCCGTACCTACATGTGGATTGTATATACAGCAAACAGAAGTCGATTTACTCCTTAACTACGTTTATAAGAAAAAGGGGGAATAAAAATTAGAGAGAGAGGGAGGGGGGCTGCATATTACCCCTTTTATTCGCTCAATATCTCCCCCATTTTTTCGTAGGTTAAAAGCAAATTTCGAAAGTTGGCGCTCAACGTTTTAATACCTATCCCCCACCCCCGCTTGGCACTTCGCGTCGCTTTGTGTCCAGCGGCCAACCCTCATTTATTATTCCTTTTCACACGTGCCCTTTTTTCCTTAAAGCGCTTGGCGCTTTGTAAGCATCGCTTTAGCGGGTGACCTCTGCCCTTTAGCGCTGCCACTTGTTATGCTCGCTTGCCCCTCGCGACCGCTGCTGATTTATATCCCTTTCTCCGGTTTTTCGCGGGGACTTTGATGAACGCGCGACGTTCCAATGAATTTGTTTATATTACATGTTATTTATGATTTTATTCGAGCGAAATCGGGAACTTTGTTTACTTAAGACAATTTATTACCCTTTTCAGATCTCGAAGTAACATGGTGTTAAAAAATTTAAATTTAATTTTTTTGATTTAATTTTAAATTTAATTTTTTATTAAATTTATTCGATTTTATTTTAATTTAATTTAATTTTTTTTTCTCTTTCGAAATGTAGAGAGCCTTTAACACGTGTTTATAATAAATAACCATATTGTTGGGGGAACTCGGTTTCTTTGAAAGAGAATTAAATTGAAATTGAGGAAATGGAGAATTATTTCTCAATTTGATTTAGTTTCCTTTTTGTTTTGTTTTTTTTTTGTTTTTATTATCTTTTTTGTTTTTTTGCTTTTTGTCCTTTCTTTCTTGCTATTATTATTATTATTATTATTATTATTATTATTATTATTATTATTATTGTAGTTATTATTATTATTATTATTATTATTATTATTATTATTATTATTGTAGTTATTATTATGTTTAATTTTTATTTATGATTATTATTATTATATATATTATTATGTATTGTAGGCTATATTATTGATTATATTATTATTATTATTATTATTATTATCATTATTATATTATTTATTATATTTATTGAGTTCTGCCTCTGTGTATATAGGTTGAGGACAGACATACGTACATGCTTTATGAGCGTGTGTGTATTAATAAGTTTGCTCTTCCTCACACACAAATATCTTGCTGTAAGTGTGTATTTTCATAATTTTTCCTCCCTTTCATACACACACACGGACGCCAATACCTATTGAGGTGTGTTTGAAGGAATTTTTTTTTTTTTTGTATTTGTTTCGATTTAGAAAAATTATTATTATTATTATTATTATTATTATTATTATTATTATTATTATTATTATTATTATTATTATTATTATTATTTATTATTATTATTATTATTATTATTATTATTATTATTATTATTATTATTATTATTATTATTATTATTATTATTATTATTATAGTTATTATTAATTATTATTAAATATATTATTATTATTATTATTATTATTAGTATTTATTATTATTATTATTATTATGGCCTTTTCTTCCTAGTTTGTTTGTATATAGATATTACTTAAGATTTATTTTATACTATAGGGTAGATTAAGTTCGCTTTTTTTTTTTTAATCATTTTCATTTTTTTGCTTTTATATTTTAATTTTTCTGTATACATCGCTTGAGGAAGCAGACATATTTTTTTTGTTTTTAATCTTTTCTCTATTTTTTTATATATATTTTTTCCTTTTTTTGTGTTTGTCTGTATTGGCTGGCTTACAGTAGACAGACAGACATAAAACGCAGTTTACTTTGGTGGACGTGCTTTAATATTTTGTATATACCTTTCCTTTTTGGTATTTTAATTAAAATATAAGATTATGACAAGGTCGAAGGGAGCAAAAGGGCCTAGCCCCATGAGAATTTCCAATTCAGGAGCATCGAAAGAGGAAGTTTCCGTTCGGAACGAAAACACCAAAAGAAAAACTGCGAGACAATCTGCAACAGACCTGTCTATCCCGGAGTCTGCACCAGAGTTAGTTAGCAACAGCACTGTTGAGAACATTTCTGATTTGGATAATGTGGATTCAACGGACACGAGAGAACTCAGGGACGCAAAACGATTACGTTTGACTCAAAGAAATCGTCTCAGTCATGCTTCTACCGAACTTGAAGATTTGTTATCAGCTCCTGAGGCCTCTCCCCCTTCTATCCTCACACTTAGTCAATTATTAAACGACATCCGTTTAAAACTTGACGAGAGTGACAAGATCATTCAAGACTCCTTGAGCGGTGCATTATTCATTGCAGACGATACAGAATGTTTTAAAATTCAAAGGATGATCCGAGAACAAATAAATCGTGCTGATGAATATCTGAACTCTATTAAAAAATCTAATAGAGGTTCATCTACTTCTTCTTCAACGAGGAATTCTTGTTGCTCTAGGAACAACCATAACTTCGGTCTTTTTAGGCCTCCTGCTAAAAAGCTACCACTATTTGATGGAAATTCAATTGAATTTCAATCATTTTTGGAATCATTTGAGTCAATAGCAGAAGGTCACGGTTATAAGGACAATATTAAATTGGAACTTCTTTTCGACTGCTTAAGGGGTAATGCCTTGAAACTTGTTTCCGGATATTCACGGGTCGGAGAGAACTACCAGATTGTTCTGAAGCAGCTCAAAAATGACTTTGGTAACAAAGCTAAGGTCATTGAGACGCTAATTTTGAAATTATGTTGGACTGTCTATTCCTGAATATAATTATGAGAACTTGTATAGGTTTAAAGCAGATTTGTTCTGCTATGTAGAATCCCTTAAGAACAAGGAGATGGTTGGTGATTGCAAAAGTTGCTCAATCATTCTGGGTTCCCTCCTAGCTCAGAAAATACCCCAGGAGATAAAGGACAAAGTACCCTGGGGCAAGGCCAAAGAAAATTGGACTCTAGACTTTCTCGTGGAGATGGTAGATCAAGCCCTCTCTTTTTTTGGAAGCATCTAGACAAATTTCTTCCGAAACCAAAGGAGCTAAGGAGACCAAGGAATCATCTAAAGGAAGTAACACTTCACAACAATCACCAACAAACAAACAGATGTCCACAGGAGCCCAACCGAAGGTTTCAACAATTTTGACTACTACGGGAACAAAATCCCACTCTACGAAACAACCTGCTCAAAATGCGGCCCCCACCAGTGAGAATACTGGGGATAAAGTCATAATATGTAGATTTTGTAAAGGACCGCATTATCCTTCGGAGTGTGTCTTGCTTCCGACACCAGAATTGAGACAACAGGTTGTTAAGGCCCAAGGTTGGTGTGAAAGGTGTTTGGCTCAGAACCACACCACCTCCGATTGCAAAAACCAAAGGCCTTGTTTTAAGTGTCAGGCAACAGATCATCATGTAGTGTTCTGTCGTCAAAATGGAAACCAGAGCCAGAGGGCAAACGTTTCCTCACAGACACAACCCGCGTCTCCTCCTCAGGAGACTTCGAATGTGACAACACTCCTCTCAGCAAATAGAGGAGTTGCTTTACCATTAGCAGATTTATCTGTTTATAAAGGAGACAAGACTATACTTGTAAGAGCGCTTTATGATCAAGCCTCGCAACGCAGTCTTGTATCTCGCTCAGTGGTGAGAGCATTGCAATGTGTTCCTCACTCCAAAATTCGTATAGCTATTAACGGCATCAATCAAAATGGCCCCGCCATGTTGCGTGATGTTGTGACTTTAAAAATTAAGACGGAAGATGGCACCATTCCCATCTCTGCTATCGTTGTTGATCACCTTCCCACAGATATTCATATCCCTGGATTGGTCATAATAATAATAATAATAATAATAATAATAATAATAATAATAATAATTTATCCCACTGGAAATACCGTGACAGATATAGGGATTCTTCTTGGCTTGGACGCTCTTCCCCGATTTTTGAAGTCATATGAGACTTTCCGCGGAATCAACCTGATGGTTACCAACGTTGGAAAATTAATTTGGGGGGAATTACCCTTTGTTTCCAGCAATTCTGAGTCACAGGTTTCGGTCGTTTCAACGTATCGGGCCGAAGTTCGTCTCTATGACGATTTTAGACCCGAAACAATCCCCTTCAACAAGGAGCACCACCCCTCCTCCACAATAAGCGAAGAAGAAATCGGAGCGGAACATCTTCCGTCCGAACTTAGCAATGAAGAGGAGGTGGAGAAACAGCAGTTTCCTTCCAGTGCACCCGAAGAAGAAGAAGGAGAGGAAGCTTCATTCCCCACTGAGGATTTAGACCGACTGTGGTCTCTTTCACACATTGACATCCTACCAAATGAACGATTCATCGAAGCGGAAAAAACAACTTTAGAGTCATTCCGGGAAAATATCACTTTTGTGGGAGACGAGCTTTATTGCAAGGAGCCTCTCACACCCTCACACCCACTTGTGGGTTATAAATTTAACACTCTTCCTATTCCAGAAGAGTTTTTAGAGTCGGACACTACTTACCGGGACCCGTTTAAATTAAATAAAAGGTATCGGTACACGCTTTCGCTTATTTCCAAATTCCAGTGTGCATGGAGTAAGGACTATTTACTTAATCTTAAGCAATCTTGGAATGTTTCTGGCCATCCTAACATTGCTATCGGTGATGTAGTCTTGGTGGAGGATGATGGTCCTCGTTTGAAATGGAAATTAGGCATAGTAAAAACCCTTCACACTTCTCCTGATGGGTACGTCCGATCAGTTTCATTAAATACAAAGAATGGGGAGATCACTCGAGCTATTGTGCATCTATACCCTTTAGAAATTCATTCTAATATTTTTAATTTAGATGACGCGTCCTCTTTAGAGGAACCTACCTCGACATTGGGTTCCCAACCGGAGAGAACTACACGTCAAGCTCACATTTTAGCGAAACAACGCATTAAGGCTATTCTTTCAGATGAAGAATAGTCGAACCATTTTTTTTTGTTTCCTTTGACATAACATACAAATGTTCTACAATTAGACATTACGTACACTGCGCAGTAACGTCTTTTATCTTGTGATCCATAGACACAACTGTAGAACTTTTATCTTGGCTTCCTTGTACTCGGGGGGGAGTTGGATGACATTTGCGTTAAATATGGTACAAACCTAATATTTAAGCTCGCTGTAGCCTACAAACCTTTCGAAGCTTTCAGGGCAATTGTAGGACGTTCATTTTTTTTATCATATCTCACTTTAAGAACTGAATTATCCTAAAACCCCTTCTTGTTAGTCACGTTTCCCTAGGCGTTTGGATGGGCGTATGACGCGATATGATCACGTCGTATAGAGAAATTCCTGGGACTTTAAAGAGGTGATAACCCCTTTTATATATTTCCCTTGAATATGAAGGAATGACAATCTCTTTTTTTCATACTCAACCATCCCTTTCTTTTCGGGGAGTCGAAGGGGCGTTCCCAGAGACCACGTTCCCTTCGAAGGGGGGTATTTATTGTTGGTTGAGCTAAACAATTGTTATTCTTTGAATGGTCTACTATCCAAACAATTCAAAAGGTTAGATTAGCACGATGGAAACGGAGTATTCAGTATCTTATCTGCTATTCATCATTTGAGAATTTAGAGCGTCCTACAAACGCGACTGAGACTTTAATGGGTTGAGGTTACAGGGGTTGTATCTTAAATAAACCATTTTTTTTGTCATCCATATCTCCCGGAAGAATGGAGGCCTTCATATTTTTCTCTTTTATTGCAATACTATAAACATAGTCTTCAATAAACCTTTTTTTTTTTCCTTCTCTTCGGTGGGAGCTTAATGTCGACGATTTTTCAAATATCGACCATTGTTTTTTTTTTTATTATTATTATTATTTTTCTTATTTTTTCTGCACTATAGTTTCGAGCCTCCTTGTTTTCAGAATGAGGTAGTTATAAAGTTAAAGAATTGCCCTTTCACAATAAAGGAGGTACTTTTGTAATCAGGATTTGTTTAAAATGCCCATTCTCTCACGTCCGAGATTGAGGTCATCGCACCTTATTCCAAGATTGCAACATCTTTAGCAACCAATGCCCAACGGCGCACCCTTTTTCACCTTTGTGTTTTAGTCGCATGCTGGTTCTCTTACTGATCGCATTCGCTGCTTACACGGTGTATTCTTGTTTTAGTGCTGTGTTTGTGTTTTGCCTTTGTCTCTTCAATCTTATTTGAAGCAGAGGCCTAATTACATTTTTCAATCTTTTATTAATTTAGTGCATTTATGTGTAATTTCTAATTGCATGTTGTAAATAATGGTGATTTATAATCGTGCTTGCTTGTAACCAAGTCCTTAAGTAAGTAAGTCACTACGTTGTGTGTAGGTGAAGAACTCAGGTGAGTACTCCATCCCTTGGTTTTTTACACACGAGCTTAGAGAATTGTATTTGTGAAGAAACAAGCACTCTCTAACTATCCTACTAGAGTAGTTTAGATGATACTTGAAATCTCTTCAGTTTCATCTATTGGAGATACATAAAACACGCTGTCCTGTTTTTTTTTCTCCTCAATTTTCTGTACACCTTATTTCTCCTAAAGGCATCTCAAGAATTTTCTGTATATTCTTGAGAGGGTTCCTTTTGCTTTGTAAGTGGATTTAGTACACATATGTACGTACATGTTTCGTGTACGTATGTATGTTTATTAATAGTTCTACTTAGAAAGCAGGGGGGGGCGGAGGTGGCCTTCTTTCTTCACACTACAAAATTATAATCGCAATTAAATTACATCATTTTTTTGTACCACGGCAATTATATCTATTATTTGGTGTTTGTTTGCATGTGCTATCCTGTAGGAAAGAGATACCTACATGTGGATTGTATGTACAGCAAACAGAAGTCGATTTACTCCTTAACTACGTTTATAAGAAAAAGGGGGAATAAAAATTAGAGAGAGAGGGAGGGGGGCTGCATATTACCCCTTTTATTCGCTCAATATCTCCCCCATTTTTTCGTAGGTTAAAAGCAAATTTCGACAATTATATATATATATATATATATATATATTATATATATATATATATATATTTATAGTATATATATATCATATATATATATATATATATATATATATATATATATATATATATATATTATATATTATATATTATATTAAATAACTCCTTGATGATTCTTCAACTTACAGCGATTAAGTCCCGGGCCCTCGTGAACGTTTATGCCAAGCGTGTTACCACTCGACCACGACAAGCTAAAAAGATACGCGACTTAAACTCAAAGAGTGCTCTATTCAATAGAAATTAAGGACCGCCTATGGCAGGAAGTACCTCAGCCACCCGATTCCGCTTGCACTCGGTGTTCAAGGATTCACGAGGGCCTGGGATCTATCCTGGTAAGTTGAAGAATCCACTCAAGGAGTTATTTTATCTATACAAATTGAAACTGCGGTTTAATTGCAGTTTTTACATCTATACAAATTATACTCCGATCTAGAGTGATCTCCTTACATGGGTCCTGTGTTTCTTTGACACCGAAGTGGCAAGCGGAGATGCCGTGGCCGAGGTATTCTGTCCTGCCATAGGCGCAGTGTGTGTGCGCGTGACTCGAAATAGGAGCAGTGCGGTCATAGGTATATAGTAGATATCCTCTTGTGATATCATCGTGTCGAGTGGTAACCACGCTTTGGCATACCGTTCACGAGCGGCAAGGATCTAAATCCTGGTAAGTGAAGAATCACTCAAGGAGTTATTTTATCTATTACAATTGAACTGCGGTTTAATTGCAGTATATATATATATATATATATATATATATATATATAATATATATATATATATATATATATATAGTATATATAATATAGATATATATATATATAATATATATATATATATATATATATATATACACAGTATATATATATTAGGGAATCTGCCACGACTTTGAAGCCTTGTCAAGTCTGGCCCGGAGATAGTTGCCGACTGGTAAATTAAGTTTACTCCGCTCTCACCATCTGTCGTCTGGGGCGCGCTAGTCTCCTCTGTATGTCTATTAATTCCGCAGTTGCTCTTTCTCGCGCGATGCAGACTCTGTGAGAGATATATCTACGATCACTCTCATATATCAGTACCAAAGAGATTTCTGATATATAAAAGGCTGCTCTCTTTCCGTTTCCTACCGCGTCCTAAAACCCCGACCAGGTGATGCTATTTCGACAGTTTACCACTTCTAGAAGGCAATTTTAAAAGCATGAACCAAGGAGGCTTGCTTGCAGACAAAAAAAGATTCACAGAAGTGAAAGCCATCGTTATCAGCAACCCCTGGCAACAGCATTGATAGTAACGATTGGTGGCTTTTCAGCAAAGTTTTTTGACTCCCTTTCAAAAAACAGAGGGGGGGGGGTCAAAAAGTTGTGTCTTGGCTAGCGATTCACAATTATATTTAACAAGAACTGGCAATTACATTAGTTTGCTTGGTAAATAG
>JABUQX010034537.1:25000-31640 GCA_015478945.1 Trachelipus rathkii | reverse complement strand
CTTACCTTTATATATACTTTATTTTTTTATCATTTTACAGAACACTATGAGTACTCACGAAGAGCCTGTGAATAACCCCAATGTATTCTGCTACATCTGTGGTTAGCATATTGCATGGAGAACTTTACCATAAATGATGCTAATAGTGTGAAACAACGCATATTTCTGGATAACTTTGAAAAATGAAACTCGGAGACCAAGCATAAGTCTTGGGCTCCCAATATGGTCTGTAAAACGTGTGTCGAAAATCTACGTTAGTGGAAAAATGGACGAAGAAAGGTTTAAAATTTGGTGGGCTGTGACTAGGATATGGCGGGAGCCAAAGAATCACCACAGTGACTGTATTTTTTTTGTTGGTTAATGTGAAAGGTATCAATCGTTACAAGAAACGTAAATTGAGTATCCGGATTTGAATCAGCAAGGCCACCTGTACCACACTCCGACGATGTTCCCATTCCAGTGTTCACTACACTCCCAGACCAAGCATTGTCTGATGAAGAAGACTATCCCACGATTTGGGTGCACAACGTGCAGATACTGAGTAGTGAATATGAGAAAGTACTTCATACACAGCAACAGTCTCTCAGGGAAGAGATCAATGATTTAGTTACGAGAGTTAAGTTTCTCCAAGCAAGATTCTGAGCTTTAGCATCTAGACTAAATGAAAAGAACTTTTTCTCAAGGCCGAATGTAAAATAAAATTACTTTTTTCGGACAAGAGAGAGTAGTAACTTCCTCCTATATTTCATTAAAAGAAGAAAGAACTAGTATACTGAGGAACATCCCCTGGACGCTCCTACTCCAAATGGGGTTACCTAATTACCGACCAGAAAATTGGCAATTGTTTATGGATAGTTCAACGAGAAGCTTGAACTGTGTTTTATTGTACAATGGAAATAGTTAGCATCGATTCCAATAGGTCACTCAACAAACTGAAAGAGGAATATGACATTATTAAGAATTGGATCTTACAGAAGCTTAGATTATAATGAACACCAGTGGTCTATATTGCGTTGATTTGAAGATGGTCAACATCTTCCTTGGGCAAGCAAAGCGGATTACTAAGTACCCTTGTTTCAATTGCTCGTGGATAGTTGGGCTAAAGAAGACCACTGGGAAAAAAGTTGTGGTGGGATCGCTAGGGAGTGAAAATATGACTGTAGGTTTATCAAATATCATTAACGAACCACTGGTGGACAGGGAACATTATTTTCCCACTACTCCACATCAACTAGGACTTGAATTGAAATTTGTTAGGTTCCGATGCAGTTTGTAAACTCTTTCCTTTGTTTCAACAATATAATTTGAATTTGTATAAATGTTGAGTATGGAAAAACTCAAAGCTGGAATTCTTTAGCGGCCTCAAATTCGCCAAATCATCAAGGATGACAATTTCATAAATTCCATGGACTGATATTGAACGCATCTCTGCCGAAAGTTTTGTCTCTGGTGTTCAGAAACTTTTTGGGCAACATAAATCTGCCAACTATGTAGAACTCGTACAGAAAAATGCTTTCAGACTTCAAAAGATCTGTAAGGCTAATATGAGCATAAAAGTTCATTTTCTACAAGTCACTTAGATCGGTTCCGGATAATCTAGGATGTTTATAGTGAAGAACAAGGGGAGAGGTTCCATTAAGATATCATCAAGGTGATGAAGAAAGATACCAAGGAAGATGGGATACACACATGATTGGAGACTATTGTTGGGAGCCTTCAACGTGGTTGTCCACATTCTGCACACAGGAGACAATCAGCGATTTGTAATACATTAATTGTGATTTCATTGTACTGAATTGATTGCTTTTGACTTTAGCATCTTTATGTACTTACTCATTAACCATTTAGATATATAAATATTAATATATATAATATATATATATATATTATATATATATATATATATATATATATATATATAATATATATATATATATTTTCGTGTTCTTTTTTATGAATTAAATTACAACGTAACACATAAATTATTGTTATTAATGTATTTGTGACCACCCTGCTAGGCTCTCAAAAACTAGAGCCAATCTAGAAAACGGAGGTCATATTCGGAAACAGGGGGCAACAAATTACCTATAAAATGACCTTCAAAATGTTTTGCCGCAAAATCTTTGTTGGCCAAAAAGTTATCAATTACTATTATCTATATTTTCAAGGTCTAGAATAACAGATTAAAATTACATCAGTAGAGTATAACCATCAAACATACAATAGTTTTAATAAAAGTTCATAAAATAAACAAGGGTTCACAATTAAATTTATGATTGAAATTCATTAATTATAAAGTCCCATCAAATCTTCCTGTACAAATTTTCACCAATCAAAACGGGAAATGCTTAAAAGTACTATTTAGTCAATTATCAATCCCCTTTACATACTAATATTACCAAACAAACAACCAACCATCATTTCTAGATAACCGCGAGAAAACTAACACAAATACCAAAAATGTGTTTGTGACTGCAAATCAGGGTTGCTAACCTCTACTGACAAAAATTCTCAGTTGTAGTCACGACCGTCTCCGTGACATGCTCCGCCCATATCCTTTGTCATAACTCGATGCAACTCTCTCCTCACCGTCATCTCGGTAGCAAATACGTTCTATTGTATTTACTTTTAATATATATTGATCTACTATCTGTCACTTTTGGTGTGGTCACTTATATATGATAGACTCTCACTTAAGCTCACTTGATCATTCAACTCTGATCAATAATATAAGGCATTCCCCTTAACTTCAAATATTATGTGACATCGTGATATGTAACAAAATGATCTTATTCATGATTTCAGTAACATTGTACAGTAACAAAGGACATTGATATATATCAAAGGTGTCACGCTCACCAGCCTTGGAACATTTACTATCAAATCAAGTAAGATACTGAATTATTTATAAGTACTCTCATAGTCTGATATATCATCAACTCCTATCCATCCTATTTTAGCGTACGAAAAATTTCAATGTCAGCTTCACCTTCAGCCTATCATACTTCCTGAACATTCAGGCATGTAGTCTCTCTCTGCAGTAATATAGGATGAGTTTTGGCTTCGTACACTATCATCATAGAACAATTTTATAAATTAATGTTAAACTGTCGCTCTATGATACGTAACTCAGTATATAATATATATATATTATTATGATATAATTTCTGTGATAAATATATATAAACATCTCTATCTGTCCGGAAATTACTCTCACGTTACGCTGCTTGGACCGGGCATTGACTCTCCGTCTCTCTCTTTATGCGGAACAACAGTTTAAGGGGAATGGATATTTGGGGCTTTTAGAGGCATTGAAAAAAAAATGATTAATTCATGGGTTGGGTAAATGTTATTATCACCTAGAGAAAACTTACGGCAGTATGGAAAAAAGTGAAATTTGACTAGGAAAGGGAATCAAATTTTATTATGAATGTATTTCTTTCAATTGTCCTGTATGGATGTGAAACATGGTCATTAAATACTAAGCTGAGGGAAAGGATTGAGTTTGAAAATTAAAGGCAATGCAAGATAGGTTGAGTGATGTGAATGAATGAAGTATTAAGGAGGGCAAGTTTGAAGTTGATCTAGCTTCTCCCACAAGTTCTGTATATCGTACAGGCTGATCAGCTCTTTTAGAATTGAGTCTATGTAACTAGCAGAAAAAATACAAAATTTTTTAATTCTCTCCTTTATAAACTCATTAACTTTCCAGTTGACATCCAAATTTAAAAATCTCTTTTACTATAAGCAGCAGAAAATTCACTTTCAGAGAGATTGAGCAACTCCATTTTACCCCTAAGGATTATTTCGATATATAAATTATTTCAAAAACAACGTTAATCCTATAAAAAACCAAAGAATTTATACACAAATTTTCGTAGAATAAAAAACTATTAAGGTTGTGTTCTCCACAAACAATGAAAATTACCAATCTCCATGCTGTAATTAATTTCATCTCTAGATTTTCTGCTTTAATGTTAAATATGGTGTGATATAATATTAGCATATATATATATATAAAGTTAATTAAAATTTTAGCATTTTCTGCTTTTATTTAAAAAAAATATAATAGTATATCATGTATATATAAATATATTTATATTATATATAGATTATATATATAAAAACGCTTATTAAAGATATATCGAATAATACGTGTAGGTTGGAACGTGCATTTAAAAGATAAAAATGTGAAGTGGGTGAGTTTTAAAACATTTTAGTTATTATAAAAGTAAAATGTTGGACAAAGAATAAGAAGTAAAGCATCTAAGTTTGATTAGAGTTAAGATCTCTACTTCTACCTCTCTCTCGTATTGAATTATAATTTAAATAATGTTTTTATTTGGAAAAACAAACAATTTGTGTAATGATACTTAATAGGTAGATAGAATTACAAAGCAAAGCTTTTAGGAAAATTTGAATATTTCATAGAAGATGGACAACAAAGCAAACTTTGATTCAATGAGGTTAGAAGTGTAGTGTGTATTATTTTTGTGTAGTCATCCTACATGCGTGAACATAATATTGCCGCGGCCTTATCATTTACGATCGAGTGCCCTGTTAACAGTGCGTCTCAGATATCAGTCAGCTGAGTCTTCTTCGCGACTGTCTGAGATAGTCGTGTCGTGAAATCTGTCACACACACTCCGCGTGCGTCTAAATATATAACACATGGCATATTGTGAAAAAAATTTCACGGCACTTTAATTCATGGACATGTACTGGTAAGACTGAGAGATGAAGACGCGCGCTATCACGCGAGAGAGTGAGTCGCAGGTGACACTACTCCGTCGCATGTACTGCGGCTTTTCTCACCGTATATATATAGCTACACAGCTCACACTGCGAACGACCAAACTTATGTTTCTCCATGGAATGCTTAGATCCATTTTTCCGTACCACTCTCTGACAGCAAGTTCTCTCTCATATAAACAAGATCTCAAAGATTACGCTCAAAGAACAAGGTTATATCCCAACCGATTACACTATAAGGACCAAGCTACTTGGTATATACGGTAAAGACATCATATTCACTACCAAGTACAACAAATAACCCATTATTTGTTTTCGAAATGATGACTATACTATTTCAACATATAATTGGTGCAAAACACGAAAGCAAAATAAAGATTAGGAGCGACTCAGAATTGTTGAAGCAGCAGCAGACATAATCCGAGAAGACATCAGATCAAAGATTTGTGATAAATCTTATCCTGCATCAAACGATTTTCTCGATAATGTTACAAGTGATATCCTTAAATCTATTCAAATTCTTCTGCAATCTATCATTATGAAGAACAAATGCGGAGACGAAAAAAATTAAAAACCAAGATAACCTCAATTGCATATCCAGTCATTGTTGCTACTAGGCAAAAACTTAATATCACCTGTTAAAGTCAGTCTTGGAACACTACATTCCAGAAGGTACCGTTCGAAAGATCTTTTGAGTGTGTTATCTGCTTTATAATTTTTTGTTACGTACGAAGAGATCAATAGGTTGGAGATTTCAACCTTGGAAGACCCGAAATGTACTGTTATAATTGAAGACTTATTCTCTCAATTTGCCTTGATGACCCTGATGTTAACATTGCAACTACAGACGAATACGACACGTTTCACGCAATGGGGAGTATTCAATTCGTAACACCCTCCACTTCGGTTCCTTCAGTGAAAGAACAATAAGACTAGAAAAGATTTCAAGTGCGCTTGCTATTGGAGAATTTTGTAATATTCCACTGAGTATATTTCAAAAAACAATAAAGGCAGGACATTTCAACTAAAAAGAAATCCAGTTTCAAGCGTAATTCAACTGTTTACCAGCTACTTTATTTGGATTTTCGGCAAATGAAAACGCTTGAATAATAAATATCCCAGGCTAGAACGGGTTTATGGAAAGAGTCACATCATTCAAGAATTACTCCAACTCTCGTATACTGTGTTTACCTTTGGTTAATTCATCGCTAAGTAATTATGATATTATATATACACTGTTCTTCTCACAGCAGCTAATAAATGACAATCATTAAATCAAACCTACTGTTTTGTGACATTTGATCAACCACTTTATATCAAGGTTTGTGATATAATAGCTTCCAGGAGTAACAACTCCGAATTTAGTTCAGTAATTGTCAGGCTTGGTGGTTTACGTATGTTAATGTCTTTCATGGGTGTCATTGGATATATTAAGGATGGAAGCAATTTAAAAGATTTGCTCAATTTTGTGTATGCTGCTGTCTCTATTGACAAAATATTATTCAGTATATGCCTATTCAAGAGCTTTAAGAAGAAATATTTTGGTACATCCGACATGGGCGAAGGTCGTTTTATCTACGATGAATATTTCCAACGCAAAACAATCAGCAGTTCAGAGAGTTTTTCTCGAGGTTGGTGCTCCGTCCTTTTTAGAGAAAACTGAAGAACTTATCAAGTGCATCTTAAGCAAATTCTATGAGCAATTACTTGAACTTGAGAAAAACGGAGCAAAGGAAAATTATGTGTCCAATATTTTTATATGGTTACCATAGTAAAACAATATATGCAAGGTGAAAGAAGTGGAAACAATGTGTTCAAAAGATATTGCTCATTGTCAAGAACCCTATTCATCTATGAAAAATCATGTCAACTTTATTTACAGGATATG
>JABUQX010034537.1:5000-20000 GCA_015478945.1 Trachelipus rathkii | reverse complement strand
CATCCGCGTCACATATTTCGTTCCTAACTGAACAGCACTGTATGGATCTATCCTAAACTTGACACACCTTTTTACACACACACACACACACACACACACACATAGCCCACACACACACACACACAACACACACACACACACATATCTGACACACACAACACACACACAACTTATACACACATTCACTATGACACTTATTCACTCATAACACTTACATTTTACCCATAGACACGTACATTTACACTTACACTCACGTACAAACACACTGCCAACCCCTTGGTCGTCCATGGGTCAATTGTTGACCCACGGTAATTTTTGTCCTTCCTTTAGGGGCTTAGCCTGTTTTTGATGTCTTTACCTTGTTTGGCCATGATATTTCGCCTTGGGACTTGCCATATACGTGGGTCAATTGATGCCTCAACTTTGATGCCACAACTTGAATGGTTCCCAATCACCGTAGAAGATCTAGGCATCGTTCTATTCAAGTGTTCTACTGAGATTAGATAGTGCCAGGTGAGTGCCGGGTGAGTGCCAAGTGAGTGCGAATGAGTGCCAATGAGCTGCAAGTGGTGCCAAGTGAGTGCAATGAGTGCCAAAGTGAGTGGCCACATAGTGCAAAGTGAGTGCCACATAGTGCCAACTGAGTGCCACTTTTTTAAGCTTTTCTAGCCTCCCCTGAGCCCCGAATAGCCCAATATTGGTGTCTACCACTAGGTAATAAGGTATGAGGAATCGATTGGTGTATATTAACATGCTGCTAGGATGCTTCCTACTATGAGTTCAGTCTTTTTCTATCACTTATACGCCTATATATATATATTACTTGCACCACACACCCACACACATACACTTATAACACACATTCACTATGCACTTATAACACAATGACAACTTATAAGCGCTACACTCTCCATATGACACTTACATTAAACAAATACACTTACACTCAACACGCCACAACACAGATACACTTACGTTTCACTCACACACTTGAATTTTGATACCTCAACTTTGATGTCAACTTTGAATGCCTCAACTTTTGATTGCCTCAGCATTAAATGCCATCAGCATTGATGCCTCAACTTTGAAGGTTCAATGCTTTGAAGGTTTCAACTTGATGAGCTCATCTTTGAATGACGTCATCGTTTGATACATCTATATTTCCATACTTAAACATTTTTATTAAAAACAATTTTTTAATTTATAACTTTTTACTTATACTTTTTAATTTATATTTTTATAAATTTGTATGTAATAGAAGAAAAAAATTCCAGAGTGGCTGAATATATAATGCATTTTATTTTACTTACAACCTATTGTACAAATTTCCTTATTAAAAACATTAACTTTACATACCTTATTAGCAGTAAACATGAGTAAGAATCAATAGAGTGTTGACATAGCAACAAGGGATTTTAGTATCCTTTTTGTTTACTGCTTTAACTGGCTTTAAACCTTTCTGCTTTTATACTTTGCTTTGACACTTCATGCTTTACTGCTTTAACTCCACTTAAACTCACATCCATTACATACCTTAAAGAGCAGTAAATCAGTAACTCAATAGAGGTGTTACATAGCAACAAGGGGATTAGTATGCTTTTTGTTTTACGCTTTACTGCTTTAACTTTCTGCTTTAGTGAAGAATACTCACTGCTTTACTGCTTTACATACTCACATACATACATACCTTAAAGCAGTAATACAGTAATCAATAGAGTATTAGCCTAACACCTCATGGATTAGCATGCTCTTCGTTTTCCTGCTTTAGGAACTGTCTTTAACTTTCTGCTTTACTGCTTAACTTTTCTGCTTTAACACTTTCTGCTTATACTGGTTATTAACTTTTCTGGCTTTACTGGCTTTAACTCATATGTTTTTACTGCTTTAAAACTCATATAATATTATTAAATTTGTTTTTGTTTTATTTTGTTTTAATCTTTTTATTTATTTTATTATCTATTTTTATTTATTTTTATTAATTATTTTTATGTATTTTTATTATTTTTATTTTTTATTTTTATTATTATCCTTTTTTGGGTTATTTACTTCATGCCTTATTGTTATTATTATTTAGACCCACACATAACACACAAACACACACACCAACAAACACACACACACACCACACACACACACACACACACAGATTTACTTACATCTCACACACAGATTTACTTACACACGCAGATTTACTTAAACTCACACAGATTTACCTTCACACTTATACAACATTCACTTATGACAATTACATTTAAGCCCATAGGACACTTAACATTTACAGGACTTACACACACACACACAGTGCACACACACACTCACTTACACATATAACGTAATAATTTATAAAATTTTAATGTTTTATTAAACACGTACATTTATTTCTCATTCAAATATAACTAACTAAATTATTTCAAAGTTTCTTAAACTTTTCTATAATTTATCATCATTTATCTTTGACAAAGATTTTAATTTAATTAACTGTTAATATACTCATCTGATATGGAAAATAAATTGTAAAGTGTTAACAAAAGCGACGAGAGACTTGTTTTTATGAATTTTATTAAAATATATATATTTTCCGTACCTTAAAGCAATAAATCAGTCACACACCACACCACGACGACTCACACCCCTAGCACAATCGGTAACCAGCCTATGCCACGTTTATTGTTCTAATTTGACTTAGCTGCTTTAATACCATCATCTTTAGCCATGTAATAAGTATAAAAATAACAAAATAAGTTTTTCTCTGCTAACATAACATGTAATTTTATTAAATCTTTCTAAAGTTCTCTTATTTAAAAATAAAATTATTCACTTACATTTATATTACTCCGTTCGGTTACGTAAAAATATTTCAAAAGTTTTTAAAACTATTCGGAATTTTCTTTCTTATTATTATTATTAAATATAATGTTACATTGACAATCAATCACGAGAAAACACAACAACGCCGCACTCCTTACAGAAACGAACTGACCTCTCTCTGTAAATGTGTTGAAATAACTATTTAGGCCTAAATTTAGGATAATCTTTTTTGTATCCCGGGGCGATTTAAGGCCCTAATCCAGGTCAAAATATATTTCAAACTGACCTTTTTCTGTAAAATGTGTGCACATATACTACGTTAGGCCTAAATTTAGGTCTAAATTTAGGATAAGCTTTTTGTATCCAGGTTGATTTAAGCCTAATACCAGGTCAGAAGGTAATTCCATTTTTCTCAATCATTTGTTTATTATTATTATTTTATAATATATTTCCAAACTGAAACATTGGCTGGATCGGTAAGATCTTTTAAGCAGGTAAAAAGGAAAACGTTTTTCCTTACTTGTGATTGGTCGAGTAATCCTTATCTCTCATAATGACCTCGTATGTGATTTGGTCGAGAATCTATTTTATCGTCTTTGAAAATAACTTTTGTTCTTTAAAACTTGTAGTTTTGAGTCCAGTTTTTTGTGTGTGTTTTATTATCTTTTCTTAGACCACATAACTCATTTCATTAAATCAATCAAGTGGCATGGTTTATGATGTGGATGGGTCTTGTATTAAGCGGTGCACAAAGGTTATCTGATTTGTATTTTAAATGATTGTGTTTTTATATTTTACCTTACTAGGTGTAATGATCTATAGTCTTTTATATACATATATACTACATTGATGGAATAAATTAATTAATTTCAACTAGAATAGATAATTAATTAATCTCACTAGTTCCATAAGCTAAAAACCACCGGCAGGGCTCAGCAATGAGTCGGCCACCGCAAAGTCAGCCCAACAACCGCACCCGCTGGTGCGTCCCGCCGCGTCCCCGCCGCGTGCGCCTGCAGGCGCAATATTTCCCCACGTTCCCGCCCGCCGCGTGCGCGCCGCAAGCGCAATATTTCCGCGTTCCCGGCCGCCGCGTGCGCCCGCAGGCGCTATTTCCCAGAGCGAGATGAAATTATTAATATATATTATATATATATATAGTATATATATATATATATATGTATAATATATATATATATATTTATATATATATATATATTAATATATATTATATATATATATATATATATATATATATAAATATATTATATATATATATACTATATTATATATATATTGTCTGTGTGTGAGTGTAAGTGTTATGGTTGAACGTAAGTGTCTATGTGTAATTTGCATATGTGTGAATAAGAGATATAGTGTTTGTGTGTATAAGTGTAAGTGTCTATGGTAAGTGTAAATGCTTATAAGATGAATCATCAATATAGGTGGTATAAAAGATGACGCCATCAAAGATGTGTCATCCAAAGATGAAACCACCAAGAGGGCTGAGTACCTAAAGCAAGTTATTAAAGTTGAGGGCCATCAAAGCTGAGGCATCAAAGCTGAGCATAAAGTGTGAGGAGTCCAAAAGCTGAAGGCATCAAAGTTTGAGCATTCAAAACTGAGGCATCAAAAGTTGAGGCATTTCAAAAGCCTGAGGCATCACAAGATGCAAGCATCAAAATAATCGAGTGGGGTGGGAGGCCGTATGTGGTAAGTGTGTTATGTGTGTGTTGTGTGTGGTGTGGTTGTGTGGGTGGTGTGTGTGCATGTGTTGGTATGTGTGTTCTAAATAATAATAACTATAGGCATGAAGTAAATAACACTAAGTATAAATAATGAATCAAAGATAAATGTTTTAATAAATTAATACGTTATATGTGTAAGTGAGTGGGCGTGGTGTGTGTGTGCGTGGTGTGTGTGTGTGTGTGGTGTATGTGTGCAGTGTGTGTGTAAAATGTGTGTTCTATGAATAATAATAACAATAGGTATTAGTAAGATAAATATATATAGATATATAAAATAAATATAGTTTTTAATAAAATTAATAACGTTATATGTGTAAGTGAGTGTGTGTGGTGTGTGTGGGTGTGTTGTGTGTGTGTGGTGTGTGTGTGTGGTTGTGTGTGGTGTGTAGCGTGGAAATTGCGGCCCGTCATGCGGGCGCTCCTCGCGGCATGCGGGACCGCGGACACATCGCGCTCGACGGGCGCAGCGGCGGGGCCGGCTCGGAACCATGGCGTACGGCGGAGCGCACGCTGGCGCGGCGGGTGGACGCGGCGGGAGCACAGCAGCGGGTGCGGCTGGTTGGTTGAAGCTTGCGGGTGGGTGCTCATCTGTAGGCCCTGGTGGTTAACTTATGAAACTAGTGAATTAAGTTGATATTATCTGGTCTCTAGTGCAAAGATTAAATAATTATTCTTCTCAATGTAAGTGATTTATTATAAATATGATATACACTTAGTAAAAATAAAACACTTTAATACAAATCAGATAACTTGTGCACACGCTTAACAGCTAAAATGACTATGATTTTAAAAATGAGTGTTGGGGTCTAAAAAGATAATAAAACACACACCTGCTCAATACAGTTTAGAAGAACAATAAGTTAATTTTCAATAAGACGATTAAAATAATTCTCTGACCAATCACAGTACGGGTCATATAGAGATAAGCGAATTACTCCGAACCAATCACAAGTAAGGAAAACATTTCCTTTTAACCTGCTTGATTAAAGAATCTTACCGATCCAGCATGTTTCAGTTTGAAAAATATTTTTAAAAATAATAATGATGAAAATGATTTCTTGTCTAAACTGAATTACTTTTGACTCTGGTATAGCGCTTAAATCACCTGGGATACCAAAAAGGCTTATTCCCTAAATTTAGAACCTACAATTTAGGCGCTAACGTAGTTATTGCAGAAACCCATTTTACAGAAAACAAGGTTGGTCAGTTTGAAATTATTTTGACCTGCGGAAATTAGGCCTAAATCGCCCCGGGAAACAAAAAGGATTATCCTAAATTAGGCATAAAGTAGTTATTTCAAACACATTTTACAGAGAGAGGTCAGTTTCGTTTCTGTAAGGAGTGGGGGTTGTTGTGTTTTCTCGTGAAGGAATACAGAATGTACAATATATAATAATAATAATAATAAAAAGACAATTAAAATTTATTAAAAACTTTGAAATATTTTTTAGTTAACTATCGAACGAGTAAAATATCAAATGTAAGTGAATAAAATTGTTATTTTCTAAATAAGTAACTTCAGCAAAAGATTTTAATAAAATATACATGTTATGTTAGCAGAGAAGAAACTTTATTTTGTTAATTTATTATACTTATTATGGCTAAAGATGAATGTAAAGCCAGTAAGGTCAATAGAACAAACGTGGCAAATGTTTGGGTGTAAGAGTGTTGTGCTTATGGCTTATACCTTACCTGATTTATCTGATTTATTGGCTTTAACGGTCGTAAATATAATATGTTTTAATAAAATTTCCATCAAAATTTAGTAAAAGTTTTTTAAAACTTGATAGTTATAAAAATTTTATAAACAAAAAAGTATTAACAGTTAATAATAATTCTTTGTTCAAAGAATAATGATTGATTTATTATAGAAGTTTTAAAGAAACTTGAATAATTTAGTTAATAAATTTGAATGAGTTATGATAAATGTACGATCGTTTAAAAGCTTAAACATAAAATGTTTTAATAAATTCTATGTGTGTGTGTGTATGTGTGTGGTGTGTGTGTGTGTGTGTGTGTGTGTGTAAGTGTTAAATCGTAATGGTTAATAGGGTAAATGTGTGTCTAGTGAAATGGTGTGTATACAGTGTAGAGTAAAATCTGTGCTGAGTGTAAAGTAATCTTGCGTGTGTAAGTAGATCTGTGTTGTGGTGTAAGTAATATCTGTGGTGTGGTGTGTTTTGTTGTGTGTGTATGGTTGTGTGTGTGTGTGTGTAGTGGTGTGGTGTTTGATCGTGTGCCTAAAATAATAATCAATAGGCATGAAGTAATACACTAGTATGAATACATAAAAAATAAATAAAAATAAAAAAAAAATAAATAAAAATATAATAAAATAAATAAACGAATAATAAATAAAATAAATAAAAAAGTATTAAACAAAATAGAAAACATTAATGTTTATACATAAATATACTGAGTTAAAGCAGTTAAAACTATGAGTTCAAAGCAGATAAAAAGCAGCAGAAAGTTAAAAACAGGTAACAGAAAGTTAAAGCAGTAAAAAGCAGAAAAGTTAAAAGCAAGTAAATGCAGAAAGTAAAGCAGTAGACGCAGTAAAACAAGAGCAATGCTAATCCTTTAGGTGCTTAGGTAATCAAGCCTTATTGATTTTTTACTGATTTACTGCTTTAAGGTATGTAGTGTATGTGAGTTAAAGCAGTAAAAGGTATGTAATTTAGCAGCCAGCAGTAAAGCAAAAGTTAAAGCAGAAAGCAGTAAAAACATTAAAAGCATACTAATCCCTTGTTGCGTGTTAAACCCAACACACCTTATTTGAGATTACTGATTTTACTGCTTTAAAAGGTATGTAATGTATGTGGAGTTTTAAAGTGAGTTAAAGCAAGTAAAGCATGGAGTTAAGCGGAAACAGAAAGTTAAAGCAGTAAAGCAGTAAAAGACAAAACGCATACTAATCCCTTGTTGCTATGTAAAACCTCTATTTGATTACTGATTTACTGCTTTAAAGGTATGTAATGTTAATGTATGTTTTTACTAAAATTTCGTACAATTGGTAGTAATAAAATGAATTATATATATCAGACACTCTGGATTTTTTTTTTTTCTTCTTACAATATAACAATTTTTAAAAATTTAAATTTTATAAAAATATTAAAAAGTATTAAGTAAAAAATGTTTTTAATAAAATGCCTTTAAGTATCGAAATCATAGAGAGGTATCAAGATGACGTCATCAAGATAGTCATCAAGATTGAACCCTTTCAAGTGAACTCAAGTTGAGGCATCAATGCTGAGGCATTAATACTGAGGCATCGGTGATTGGGAACAATCAAAGTTGAGGCATCAAACGCTGAGGCATTAAAATATCAAGTGTGTGAGTGTAAACGTAAGTGTATCTGTTGTGTGGGTGTGAGTGTAGTGTATTTGGTTTAATGTAAAGTGTCTATGGAGAGTGCTAAGCGCTTTAAAGTGTCATAGTGTGGTATAAGTGGCATAAGTGAATTGTGTGTATAAGTCGTATGTGTGTGGGGTGGGTGTTGTGTGCAGTAATTATATAATAATAGGGCTATAAGTGATCAGAAAAAGACCTAACTCCATAGTAGGAAGCATCCTAGCAGTATGTAATATACACCAATCGAATTCCTCATCCCTTATTACCGTAAGGGCGTAGACACCATATTGGAGCTATCCGGGGCTCAGCAGGGGAAGGCAGAAAAGGCTTGAAAAAAATGGGCACCTCAGTTTGGCACTATGTGGCAACTTCACTTGGCACTATGCTGGCACTCATTGGCATCTGCATTGCACTCCACACTTGGCACCTCATTGGCATACTCATTGGCACTCACTTGGCACTGTGGCACTCACTTGCACTTGGCACTCAGCTGGCACTCATCTAATACTCATAGAATCACTTAGAACCATATGCCATTTAGATACTGTTTAGGTGGATTGGAACCATCAAAGCCCATCAAGTTTAAATCGTGGGCACAAATTGACTGCCACGTATATTGGCAAGGTCAAGGGCGAAATATCATGGCCAAACAAAGGTAAAGACATCCAAAAAAGGGCTAAGTCCTAGGAAGGACAAAATATTACCCGCGACGTGGGTCAAAATGACCCCATGGACTGGACCACAAAGGTTGGTGTGTGTTTTGTACGTGAGTGTAGTGTAAATGTAAGTATCGATGGGTAAATGTAAGTGTCATAGTGATGTGAATAAAGTGTCAGTGCATAAGTGAATGTGTGTATAAGTGTGTGTGTGTTGTGTGTGTGGTGTGTGTGTTGTGTGTGTGTGTGTGTGTCGTGTGTGTGTGTGTGGGTAGGTGTTCAAGTTAGGATAGATCATAAACATGCCGTTCAAGTTGGAACGAAATAATGTGACGGGGTGGGGCAAAGTGAGCGGCAAAAAATAAGGCGTGTGGGTCAAAATTGACCCCATGGTATATGGCAAGGTAAAAGCCGAAATATCATGGTCAAACAAGGTAAAGACATAAAAAAATAGGGCTAAGCCCCTAAAGGAAGATCAAAAATTACCGTGGGCAAAAAATGACCCATGGTATATGGCAAGGTTAAAGCCGAAATATCATGGTCAAACAAGGTAAAGACATCAAAAAAATAGGGCTAAGCACCTAAAGGATGCCCAAAAATTACCGTGGGCCAAAAACGACCCATGGAATATGGCAAGGTTAAGGCCGAAATATCTATGGTCAAAACCAGGTAAAGACATCAAAAATAGGGCTAACCCCTAAAGGTAAAGGTAAAAATTACGCCAGTGGGCAAAATTCGACCCACTGGATATACCAAGGGTTGATCGAAAATTTTAAGGGTGGGTCAAACATTGACCGCATGGCAAGACCAAAGGGTTAGGCAAAAAATTAACCGTGGGCCAAAAATTGACCCATGGAAGACAAAGGAAGGCTAAAAAATTACCGTGGGTCCAAATTGATGACCCATGGAAGACCAAAAGGCTGTAGCCAAAAATTAACGTGGGCAAAAAATGACGCCCACGGAAGATCAAGAGTGGTAAGCCAAAGAATTACCGTGGCAAAATGAAACCCACGGTCGAAAATTATGGGGGGGGCATAAAATGGGGGTCAATACGTCAACGGTTGCCTGAACGCAAACCATTTGGCGCCAACCCTTCTTCGAAGGTTGCAAAAATGGTGTTGCCAAAAAAATTAGGGTTGCCAAAAATTAGGGTTCTCAAAAATTTGGGTTCCAAAAAATTAGGGGTTATCAAAAAATTAGGGTTCTCCAAAAAATTAGGGTTCTCAAAAATTAGGGTTTCTCAAAATTAGGGTTCTCAAAAAATACGATTCCCCTAAAAGGACATAGGTAGGAGTAAAAATTTGCGGCCAAATTGACCCATCGGAAGACCAAGGTTGGTCGATAAAAAAGGTCAAGGCCCAAAAAGGACAAAGGCCCAAAAAGTCAAGGTCAGGTAGAAATCATCCCTCAGGAATACAACGTGGCAAAGGTCAGGGCAGGGTGGTACAAATATGACCGTTCGTCCGGAATTGACATCACCTACTACTCATAGTTATTTTATATGTTAATTTGATTTATAATTTTTTTTTTTATTTTATTTTTTTTAAGGGGCTGAGCCGACGGTGGGACCGAGGGGGGGAAGTCCCCCCTCGTCGTCCCCCGGAGAGACCGAGAGACCCTGACTCTTTCGACATCTGTCGGCTATGTTTATACCCTTGGGGTATTCCTTAGTTTAAAAAAAAAAAAAACTTTTTGTCAAACCTCACGCTCTATTGCCGAATTCTCGATCTACCGCCCTTGAAATAATCGATAAAAAATCGATTACATCGTTCGTTCGATATTACGGAGTCGTAAAACATAACAGTTCCTATATATATATATATTATATATATATAAGAATATATATATATATATATTAGTATAGTATATATATATATATATATATAATATATATATATAGTATATATATATATATAATATTAATATAGTATTATATAGTATACTAAGTCGGAATATTATGATGTAAAAATATTATCTATCCTGTAATTTAACCAACCAATTTTACAAATTTATTGAAAATAAAAAAACTGAATGCGTAAACTAATTGGATGAGAAAACGGTTTGTAGGACATCATTAAACGACTTGAGGAAACGCCGTCAGTTGAAAATCTTATTGGGGATCCAATGAAAATCAGCCGAACTTATGTTTAATCAATTTATTTTCCTAAAACACTAATTAATCGTACAGTTAATTGTTTCAGAAAAAATAGATGACACGTAATTAATCTTGTATAGAAAATATTATTTAATTAATAAGATGATAAAGTGATTGATTTCGAATACCAATAGCTCGTTCGAAATGAGAGCTGCTCGTGTTGAGTAATGATCCCGATGTTTTGTTATTTACTATTACTGCAGGTACCTTGTTCCGATTTATAGTAGCTAGCGTCGAAAAGTTTATATTTGAATTCTAGTATGTAAATCTCACTGCAGCAAGCTTAGAAGATTCTATTAGATAGATAGTAAAATTCTATGTAGAATAGAGATATGCGCAGGGCACTCCTATATCGTTGACAAGAATCTTGAAAGTATTTTTAAAATATATTTTTTCGTGGAAAACTACGCCTATAGTTTTGAACTAGTTCATAAGGTTAACGCGGTAGAAAGATGGCTGGCGGTATAAAAATGTTTGTCGGCAGGTATCAAAATAGGCAAAATAACATTTTAATATATAGGTGAAGTTGGGGAAATATGATCAACATGGGAGTATGAGCAAGTTGAAGGGTTTTCGAATCCATCGGTGAAATGTAATCTTTATTTTCGCTTCTGAGGGCTGGTATCCCTACATAAATGTTTGTAAATGGCGCTCCACATGATTAAATAATGAGTCTGGACAAGCATCTTTCATTGTGCAACAACGTTTCAGAAGTCAGGTTGCCGCCAAAAATTTCTTCAAATTTAAGCGTTACCGTTTTTTGAGGAAAATTTTAATTGCTGAAAATAACTACCGATTCCAAATAAAGAAATGAAAACGAAAATTTTGAAAGCTTAGTTTTGGTGTTTTGCATTAAGCAGTAAAACAATTTCATCTCATGCAAGCGTTACTACTGTAAGGGATAATTTTATTTAAAATATGGTGGGTGGGGAAATATGAGCAGGGTATTCGTGATAATATGAGCAGATTAGGGAAATATGAGACTGTTTTGATACTCATCATTAATTATTTCTTAAAACCTCTCTTATTTCAGAAATACACTCAAATCTTGTTATATTAACATTTAATAATGACATGTATTGAAAATCAGCAAATTTGGTAGAGAATTAACATTAAAAAAAGATCATTTACTTCATTCAGACTAAAAAATTACCCGTTCAAACTGTATATATTTCTTTACTACGAAAAGTTCAATTTTTTTCATTGAAGATAAAAAGGATTTATCAACTTCTGTGGAGGACATACTTTGACTATGATTGCTGTAGGAAAATGGTAATTACTCAAGAAATAAACTTGCAAACATAAATGAAGCTCATCGACAAATTACAAGGTATTAGTGGTCTGTCTAAAAGGTATCCGACCCCATGACGGGAAATAAATGTTACTAACCTGTGAGGTTTATTTTTTAATCCCTTTCAAAATAGGGTCCTTAGGACCCTATGGGTAAAACACACTTAGTTCAACGAATTTGTCATTAATTGAAGAATCTCTGGAATGCCTCTGTTAAAATAATCTTCAACTCTGCAGCCGCGTTGCGCATAATGTTGTCTCGGCTGTCAAATCCAGTGCCTTTTTCATTGGAGGTTTGAGCTTCGAGAATAACCAGAAGTCACGTGGAGTCATATCCGGATAATAAGGTGGCCTGGCGTAACTATGAACCATGCCTATATATTTGCCATGAAATCCTGGGTCAAAAGTGACGAATGAGCCGAGGCGTTATCATGATACAGTTTCTAGTTTTGTGACGACCACATATCCAGTCGTTTACCACGAAATGCATCACGGTGACGAGAGAGAACCTCACGATAGTACTCTTTAGTTACTGTTAGTCCTTCAAGCGCGTATTCGTGATGAATAATGCCACGGGAATTGAAGAAAACATTAGCATTACCTTGATTTTGCTCCTCACTTATCGTGCTTTCTTGAGACTCGGCCGAGGTTAAATGCTTCCCTGTGGTGATTGGTCTTTGATTTCTGGGTCGTCTCATACACCCAGGTTTCATCTCCAGTTTAGCAGGGTATTAGGAACTCTGCATCCTGTGGACTGTTTTCAGCATATACTTGTGCATGGCGTCAAAAAGAATGACTACCCTTTTTATTCCTGCGAAAGCAGTTTTGGCATAAATTTGACTGCCACCCTGCGCAATTCTAATTCATTCGCGTAAAATTACATGAACAGAACTTTGCTAATAACCGATGTCATCAGCAATCTTCTCTCACTGTTTATGCTTTTCAATGGCTTCCCTTCATTCTGAATATTGAGATCCTTCCTGAACGATAATCACTCACGGCTGACTTGCAGTATTTTTAAACCTGTTGTACAAGTATTTAATTTGGGTAACCCCCATTCCATCATTGAATCTTGCGAATTTTTCCTCTTGTGTATCACAAAATAAAATAAAAATAAAATAAAACCTGAGGCAGCATCTTTGCTCAACACGTTCCATCATCTCACACAAAATAAAATTCCGACATTCACACATTTCAACATACTTCAACTCTGGCAGCACCTTCCAGTCGATTGAAGTTCCGGAAGCTAAAAAAACAACCGTCTCTACAAAAATGTTCCTTGCACCTTCCACTTCAGTACCTTCCGTGGGAGAGGATCAGGTTGGATACTTTTCAAGCAGACGTCGTAGGTTTAGTAGGATATAGGTCTATCAAACTACGGCAAAAACATGAATTTAGAGAAAGAACAGAATAAGTTTTAGTTCATTCAGCCCATAAGAAATCGAAATCGCAATAGGATTTACACAAGCCCCAGCATTTAATCTTGCAGAAAATTCGAAAATCAACGATCAATTTCATAGAGCAAACATTCGATTGGATAGGACTGAGTGTGGACTTTTTTTAAAAACAACTTTTGCATTTTCGTTTTCAATTGAAAATGCCAAAGTAACTTTGGCATTTTCAATTGAAAAACACAGAATCTTTTACTTAGAATGAGAAGACTTATTTAATTGCGTTGGGGTAAACAAAACAAGCAAAATGTTTATTTAGCTATGAAAAAATGGTTTCAGCTCAACGTGCGAGCTAAAAATGCTAGCTAATATAAAGGTGACAGTTTCCCATCCTGTTTTCCGAAAAGAAAAAATATCATTAGTTTTCTGCTTTAAGGAAGCAGAGACCAACTTGCCTCCTATCCTGTTAACCAACAATTATTTGTAGACCAATCGTCAGATTGAAAGGGCGATTGCCATAAATATGTGAGGTCTATGAAGGACAATATTTCTTATGCCACAGACGAGATCTTCCATAAATTTCTATTGAATTTTCTGGCAACCTTTCGTATGGCCAAAGAAGATAATTATGTTTATGCAAAATGGACACGATCCCACTTCAGAATCACAGAGTCTGGAAAATGCATAATAACATGTTATGCTTTCAATTACATAAAAATAGTAGCTTCAATCGGCAGATTTATGAGCATATAAATATGAAAACACATTTTAGTTAGTTTGGCTAATAAATACCTAATAAGTCCATAATATTATTTCTGTTTCTGCTTTTAAAATTGCATAATGAATCATATTCTATGTTTCAAGTCTATTGCAAGCAAAAGGTTGTTCAATATCATGACATCTTCATAATTTCAAATCATTTGGGCATTGCTCATATTACTCCTTCATCATGCCCATATTACCCTCACATCGGGGTAATATGGCCAGTTGGACATGATCTTAATAATTTTGGAGAGTTTTGTACAAGGTAGTCTACTGAATGAAATGAAAGGGTACGGAAGATCAAATTAAAGTTACCTTTGTACCACTAATTTCCCCTATATATATATATATATATATATATATAATATAATATGTATATAATACCCAAACTCTATTTTATAATATATATTATATATTATATTATATATATATCATATATATATCTACACATAATAAGTATATATATGAAGAAAGAACTATATTTGGAAAGGTAAAGAATTCTCAGCTTCTCTGGGAATTAAAACCCACCCGCATGTTGACGAATCGAGGGACAATTACAGATGCTTTAAACTGGACCATCCCCCACCCAAAAAAGTTGGATTCAAAACAAGTTTTAAAGGCAACCGCTCGTCAAGGTGACATCAACCAGGTATGCAGTCCAGAACTTATCTCCTTCGTTCTTTATATTTTTAGATGTAAATATTGCATAATTTAATCACAGTTAGAAAAGTGGTTATTGAAAGAAAGAACACATATTGGGAAGGTAAAGAAATTAACTGCCTTCTCTGGGATGAACCACCGCATGTTGCGAATGAGGCCACAATATACCGATGCTTTAC